>CM039673.1:28071676-28265014 GCA_022496015.1 Hordeum marinum | reverse complement strand
ATGCCAACTTTGAACCTTTTCAGAGTTAATTTAAAGTGCTTATCAATTTCAGGGTCATTTAGTAAATGCATGAAAAATACCAATTGATCAAGTCAGAAAGGGCTGAAAATTGATGATGTGGCTTTGAATGGTGCATTTTGAATACACAAAAAGTATGGAGTTCAAATAAGTTCAAAAAATGAAATCCTTTTGTAACAGATGAGTTTTCGTCCGAAACCGTGATACTTTGAAAGAGATTGTCCATTTTGTGCACGAAATGCATCCAATTTTTGTCGTAACCCTCTCAACTTTTTAGCATATGCCATGTGGGTGAAATGATGATAACATGCCAACTTTCAACCTTTTCTGAGTTCATTTGAAGTGCTTTTTAATTTCTTTCAAAACATCGTGGGAGTGGAGTTCAAAAAAGAATTAACTAAAAAGCTTTTATAAACCTCTAGTATTTCTGAAACTATAGTTATATAAAAATTATGGAACTAAAATTATCAAAGTATTTTTTGTTCAAAACATTAATAGCAAAAGAAATATAACGATAAAACACACTGGAAATAAATAAAGCAAAAATAAATAAAGCAAAAAACAAAACAAAAATAATGGAAATTATGCAACTAAAATTATCAAAGTATTGTTTGTTCAAAAAATTAATAGCAAAAAGAATATAATGATAAAACACACTAAGCCACCATAAAGTATTTTTTGTTAAGAACTTTTAATATGCAAAAAAATAACATAAAAAAATGCCCATCTACTAAGCCACCATGGCCTGCATACGACTAGTAACCCAATATACATGGGTCGGGACGCAGGCCCACGGGGCAAGTAGGCCCAACAGGCAGAGACAATTAGGCATGCACTACCTACGATAGAGAGGAGCTCGAGACAGTCAGTTCAACCGCGTTTATAGACCAGTACGAGCGCTCCTCGCTCGGCGAGGTGGGACTAAACTCCCACCGCACCAGGAACAGCCCTTTGGTCCCGGTTGGTGGCACCAACCGGGACCAATGCTTCTTGTATATAAGAAAACACTTAGAAAATTTCAGTTTTCATCCACCAGTTGCCCTAAGCCCGTCGTCCTCATCCCCGTCGCCGCGTCGTCGCCTCCCCGAGCCCGCCGTCCTCGTCGCCGGCATCCCCGACGCCGCGCCGAATAGCACGACGCCTCCAGGCTGCCAGACCGCACCCTCGCCATCACCGACGCGCTCCCCTCCCCGAGCCCTCACCCACGCCCTCGCCCACGCCGCGCGCCATCCTCGTCGCTGGCCTCGAGCCCGCCGTCCTACTCGCTGACGCGCCCTCGCGCCCTCGCCCTTGCCCGCGCCCTCGTCCTCGCCGCGCGCCGTCCTCGTCGCTCCCTTGCCCCCCGAGCCCGTCATCCTCGTCGCCGGCCTCGTCACCGATCAAGCCATCGCCGCCCCCCCATAGTGAGCCCCCCTTCCAATGTCCCCTGCTCCCCGTCGCCACTGCTCCATGGTCGCCGGTCGGCAGCACCGCGCGTGCTCTGTTTTTTTTCATGTATATGTGTATTTTTTTGCGGGCATGTATATGTGTATATGTTTTTTTCATGTATATATATGTTCATGTATATGTGTGTATATGTTCAAGTTGGCATCGGCTCTATCATCAAGTTGGCGAAGCAAATCTTTTTTTGATATGTTCATGTGTGCATATGTTCATGTTGGCGAAGCAAGTCTTTTTTTGAAGTTTTTTTTGTTAAATGAAAATGTTGGCATCGGCTCTATCATCACGTTGGCATCGGCTCTATCTATCAACAAGGCCACAGGAGCACCCCGGCCCCCTATCATCACGTTGGCATCAGCTCCCCGAGAGATTTCCAACGGATCCGGAACGTATGTCATTGTCGATATACCCCCTCTCCGATAACTTCGACATGAGGGTGGGTCGATATACCCCCTCCTCGATAACATTTTTTTCTAAGTTACTAAGGTAAAATGTTCACCCCTGTCTCAATATCTGGGCGACCAACTCTCGAGGCCACCCAAACCCAAGGAAAAAACCGGTATATTTGCTCATTGTTTATGTATGATTTTAGTTTAAAGCATTTATATATTCCTCATATATGAATATGGTAAATTTCCGTTTTCGATCGGATCCCGTTCCGTTACCGTACCGTTTCCGAATCTGCCTAATCCGGTATTCGAATCCGCATTATCCGGTATTCAAATCTGCATCCGTTCCGCTTCTGAATCTGAAAATAAATATGGAATAGGATACGGTATAGAGATTATCCGTCCGAATCTGATCCGGTTTCACCCCTAGTCACGTTTTCCATCAGACATCGGTTGCACGGGTGTCTGGCTCCGGGCGCCATCTTATATAGGTTTATTGTCGTGCCAAAAACTGGTGTCAACACATGCCCCCATGTTTTTCGGCAAAACTTGTATGTTTGGCACACTAATATATCAATGCTATATCATGTTTGTATATTAAGTGTCATGTCGTAATTAATATTTTGCAGAAACTATGGACGATCGTCAAAGAAACCTAGAAGAAGAAGAGATGTTGGGGGAAATCATCCACGAAGGACCGTTGTTGGTGGGCGACATCGTCCGGGAAGGAGGTTATGTCTTCGAGTTTCTGAATGACACCGATGGTCTGGAAGAAGAGGGTGAAGCAGGCTCCGGTGATCGGACAGAGGTGGAAGGACATGCTTATGATGGCTCCTGTGAGCGAACGGAGGAAGGAGACCGTGATGACGGCTCCGGTGAGCGAACGGAGGAAGGAGTTGTTGGAAAGTCCGGCGAGGTATATATAATAATTAAGCCTGTGCGGACTAGCTAATTGATGCATTAATTGTTTTGGTATGTGTACACATATTAACTCTCTTCTTTCTTCTTTCCTAGCCCTCCGTATCTGGATCGAGCCAAACTTCGGTAACGAGACGAGGCCCGAAGAAAAAGTTGCGCCTGGATGAAAGGTTCACGATCACCAGCATCAATAGAGATGGCTAACCGATTGAACCCAGCCGGACCAAGGATGCATTTTCTGCTCAGTGCGGGGTTCTTGTTAGGGACATGATCCCGATCACCATCCACCAATGGAATAGGCCGAAGGCCGGAGACCCTGAAGTGTCTTTTGTCACGGATAGACAGAAAGATGATCTTTGGATCGCGTTGAAGGCAAATTTCACCCTACCGGAAGAGGAGCATCCGGAAAAGCCAGTTATAGAGCAATAGGTCAAGACTCATGCTCTTAAGAAGATGGCAGAGCTATTCAGGAGGTGGAAGAATGAGTTAAAAACAAAGTTTGTCGACAAAAAGAAGACTCCAATATTCGAGGGCCGTTTTGAGAAGATAAGAGAACAGTGGCCCGCATTTGTGGCCCACAAGACATCGGAGAAGAGTAAGAAGATGTCAGCGATAAACAAACTAAATGTTGCAAAGAAGAAGCATCACCATCGCACGGGGTCAGGTGGCTACCACAAAGCCCGACCGTTGTGGGACAAGGCTGAAAAGGACCTTCTTGACAAAGGGATCGTACCAGCGACATTGAACTGGCCAGAGCGTGGAAGGAATTGGTTCTTCGGGGTTGGGGGAACCTTGTACCCTGAAACAGGGAAGTGCTGTTGGACGAACGAACAACTGACAGTACCGATCACCAAGCTTCAGGAGATAATCGCCAAAACGGAGATAGGGACGTTCGTTCCCGACAGAGAGAACGACGAGCTCACAATGGCCCTCGGGAATCCTGAGCACCCAGGACGAACACGAGGCACGGTAGGCTCCGTTCCGTGGAAGCATGGGTTTCCCGACGCAGGCGGTTACAAAAGCAGGGAGAGGAAGAGGAAACGGGAGCAAAGCGAAATACAGAACCTGCATGCAAGAGTACAAGCGCTAGAGGAGAGGCATCGAGCTGACGAAGCTACCCTAGAAGCTACCCCGCCATCTCAGCGGAGAAGCAGCGTGGCTTCCACCGAGCTCATTGCGCAGCCTGATTTGACGGCTCCCAGGTACCCCGTGGATGAAATCGCGGAGTCTCAAAATTGCCACCTTAAGAAGCAATTGATGATGCACCTCAAACCCACGATGGCTATCGTCCATGTTGCACCTCCTCGACCCAACAGAACTTTTCACTGTCGTCCGATTCCACAAGGCTATGCTGTTGTGATGGTCGAAGAAATATTGGAGGGATATGAGTAGCTCGAACTTGCATACCCTACCGGCGAAGGGGAAACTCTCTTGGAGAATGCTCTGAGGACTTCATGTCTATGGCCGAAGGAATTCATCAAGCTTCCGAACTGGACGGCGCCTCCGCCTCCTCCTCCTCCGGCGAGTAAGGGCCCGCCTCCTCCTCCGCCTCCTCCTCCGGCGAGTAAGGGCCCGCCTCCTCCTCCGGCGAGTAAGGGCCTGCCTCCTCCTCCGCCTCCTCCTCCGGCGAGTGATCAGGGCACGCCTCCTTCTCCGCCTCCTTCTTCGGCGAGTGATCGGTGCACGCCTCCTCCTCCGTCTCCTTCTCCTCCTGCGTCGGCGCGTCCGAGCAGCCCGTCTCCTCCTCCCCCTCATCAGCAAGAGCAGAAGAGAGCCGCCGCCGCCGCTCCGGCTGCTCCGGCGCCTCTTAAGCAACAAAGGGAAATAGCAACCGTCGCTTCGGCGTCTAGCACTACAACCAGTGGCAGGAGGCGATACCAATACGGTCCATCATCTCTCAAGCCTCTTGAGCCGTTACCATACGAGAGGAGCGATGAGGAAAACGCGAAGATCTCTAAAGGCGAAGTGGATGCCTTTTAAAAAAAGAAAAATCCACCTCCAGAGGAGAAGATAGATGAGGTGAAATTGAAACGCACTTTGGATGCCCTGAAGCGACCAGCACCGGCTCCGCTGGATAACAACCATGTCCGCGCTCTTAAAAAGAAAGTGCAAGAATCGCGCCGGTCCGGAACCCCTGCAACTGACAAAAGGAGAGAACAACAAATTGCAATAGGGAAAAAAATTCCCCAGCTCGGCGAACAGGCAAAACAATCGTGCCCCCCGCTGCAGGTGTCTAGCGATATCGTCGTCGCAAATCTGCCGGCCGGGATGGTGCCCGGTACCAATGCTGCTGATTACCTGCCCGACGATACACATTTTGATGCACTGGAGGTGGACGAACACAAATTCCGGCACGGGTATCCTCTCATCAGACCTGATCAACAGCTACCAACGATGATGCGAAAATTCCATCAGTGGTACATGGACACCTACAAGAACTCTGGGTTGGATAATGTGATGATTATGGTTAAAGACAAGCACGACCTCGTTGGAATTGACGTGTTGTGTGTTCCATTTGAGGAGTTATTCCAGCTTTTCAATCAAAAGGCCATCGATAAAGTAATCGTCACTTGCTACTGTCTGTGAGTACTACTTCTTTAATTAAGTCTCTATATATAGCTCAGCTCTTTCATTGCATGTACATATAATTCACTATATCATGCAGATTGAAGATCGTCGAATGCAAGCAAAGAGAAATCTATAATATTGGGTTCATTAACCTAAATCTTTTTGATGAATGGGAGATGAAAAAGAATCCCAAACAAGCCGATGCCAACTTGCTACAATCGTTGCTTCAACATCAAAACAAACAAAAAATAATCTTTCCTTACAACTTCGAGTGAGTGTTATACTGTGCATATTCGGTTTTCCTTTATTTACTCGAGGTTATAGTAATGTAATTGATGAGTTATGCATGCGTGCGCAGGTTCCACTTTATTCTCCTAGAGATTATGCTTGAGGAGGGACTAGTAACCGTCTTAGACTCAAGACGAAAAGATCCCAAGAAGTATGTGATCATCACTGAAATGCTTAAGAAGTAAGTTCAATCGATCATTATCGCACCATTTCGGCAACTTTGTTCATTTCCTGATATCAGGTAATAATTATTTTCTATTTCTGGCAGGGTCTGAATACCGTTCACCACAAAATCTCCGGGACTGTCGAAGGAGCTAAAATTTAGACGGCCGAAAGTAAGTACTACTAGCTAGTTCCGCGCATCTCCCATTATATTGATTCTAGCTAGTTTCATCAATACCATTTATATAATGCTTGATTATCAGTTTGATTGACCTCTATTTCTCGTAAAGTGGTTGTGGCAGCAACCAGGGACTAATCTTTGTGGATACTACGTATGCGAGTTCATCTACAACGCGACGATCTCTAAGCAGGGCGGCTACTCTAAAAAAGATTTTGATGTGCGTAAGCAATAATATTCACAATTTTATTTTATTACTATCATTTGTGTTGAGTTTCATTCATATATATGTATTGACCCCCTTCTTCGAATTAGCTTTGGGAGCTGCAGGAACAACTCCTACCACAAGATCGCATAATAGCTATTCAAGAGGAATTGGCGGGATTCTTTCTTGAACACGTCATCAGGAAAGAGGGAGAATACCATATGGAACTTGATTTCAGATGTTAGGGTATTGTAAGAGATCTTATATTGTATATATGTAGCCAGTAGCGTCGGATAGATATACGAAAACTTGTTGTTCGAACAATTTCACTTCTCTCTGTATATGTTCATGACGATTTTCTGTACTTAATGGTTTAATTCCTTCATTTGCTTTAGCATGTCGAGTACTCTCTATACGTATAGTACGTAGCGTCGACCAAGCACGGAGATAAAGAGGACACCTCTCTCTATTAGTTAGCTAACACAATATATTAAACCCCAAAATTAATCCTACAAAACCCCCATCCCCCCTCCCCCTCAAAAAAAACCCCCACCCTGGAACTGCTGATGCGTGGATGCATTTTGGTCCCGGTTGGTCCTACCAACCGGGACAAATGGTCCTCCTGCCGCAGAGGCCACATGGAGCCCCATCTGTTCCGGTTCATGGGCAAACCGGGACTAAAGGTTTTGGGCATTAGTAACGACCCTTTAGTCCCGGTTCCGGAACCGGGACAAATGGCCCTCTAGAACCGGGATAAATGGGCCTTTTTCTACCAGTGTTGGACGCAATCGACAGAGCTCCAACATACATTCATGTCGTCTCCTTGGGCGGTGAGGTAGGGTTTCTCGTCATGTGTGTGCGGCGACGAGTTATGGGGTCAGGTACTTCAGATTTATTCAAGGGTTCAACAATGACGAATTCAACTCCCAGCGGCGCTGGTCCTTAACAACAGACCCACGGAGACTTCCGGATTGTTATGGAAGGTCAGGCTGGCTCCGTTAGGGCCGCGGCAACAACGGCACGTTGGCAACTCGTTTTGCTCTCGATGTAATATTTATTATGTTTGGGGTTCTTTTATTTTTGATGAACTTTTATAAGAGATCTGATT
This sequence comes from Hordeum marinum, assembly GCA_022496015.1. Lineage (NCBI taxonomy): Eukaryota > Viridiplantae > Streptophyta > Magnoliopsida > Poales > Poaceae > Hordeum > Hordeum marinum. Next base: position 28,257,740 of record CM039673.1, on the reverse strand, counting down.
TTTTTGAAAAATAAATTATTGTTACACGTAAAAAGAATACGCTGCCATTGTATAACCTTGGTATGTGATGATATTTTCACTCGTGCCGAACTGCAACTCTCTCGCGTGTTTGCCGCGATAATGTACGCACCGTCGGCTGATCGATCCTGCGATCCGAGCGAGTCCCCTCTTCCACTCAACCCTAACTCTGGCCGAGCCGCCATCATCGACCCCCAAACCCCTTCTCCCGCCACTCAACTGTAATCTCTACCTAGCCGCGCCATGGCCCCTTCGATGGTTCTGCTCAAGCGCGAGGTCGATTTCTCCGACGACGACGAGGCGGTGTCCGGCGGCGAGTCAATCTGCGACGGCTGGGAAGAAAGACGAGAGCGACCAAGACGCAAAGAGATGATTGAGGCAGTCACCGAGTACCTGCGGACCTTCAAGACCCACGGCGTCGTCGTCGCCTCTCCGCCGGAACTCTCCTCCCTCCACATACTGCGGCCGCCGCAACCCGTCGGGCTCCCGTGAGGAAGGCCATCCCGCCATAGGGTCCCACTCGGCCGTCGTCATGTGCAGCGGGGATGACGGCGGCTACGTTCTTGCCGAACTCGTCAGGCTCAGGCCAGCAGGATATTCCCAAGTAGCGGTCTGGCTGTGGAAGTCGTCCGCGCCGGGATCAGGATGGGCCTTGCAGCCCGCTCGCCTGCACCTTCCACGACTAGCCTTCTCCGGTCACCTGAGCTTCTCTTATCGTGGGTCTATCCTCTGCTGGGTGGATCTGTTCAGAGGCGTGGTGGCATGTGATCTGGGCAACGGCAACCCGGAGCAAGAGCTCCGTTTCATCCCGTTGCCTATAGATTGTCCATCTCCACCCGACGATGACAACGGCCCCCGGCATCGACACAATCACCCCTCTGCCAGCCCCCGGCGTCGATACCACCACCACCATGTGGAGGCGTTCCGTTCCATGGCCTGTGTCGGCGACACTATCAAGTTCATCTGCTTGGACGACAATGCTGAACACGTGCCGGGCAAAGACTTTGATCTGACCGTCTATGCCCTGTCGCCTGACCTGTCAGAGTGGACCATAAGCAACAAGTACAATGTTGGAAACATCTGGGCAAACGAGGCCTACCGTTCTACTGGCATGCCAAAGCTTGTTCCGTCGTTCCCTGTCCTGAGCATTCGTGAACACGGCGTCATCTACCTAGTTTTCACTTGTATCAGGGTGGTGGATGAATATGATACACCACACTGCACACGCCGACGTCGAGTAGAGTCCACAAGGCAGTATTTGATTCGTGTCGACATGGAGAATAACAACGTCCAGCTCTATCAACAGAGTCCAGAGTCCACAATTCATTCCCAACTCTTGGCCACTGAGGTCAGTGCGTACCAACAACATTTACATGATCACCCGGTAATACCAATCTATCACCACTGAGCATGATTTCATTTGCATACTACTGACATTGTGTTTATGTTCATCATCACTAAACATGCTTACATTATTTTGCATGCTATTGTAATTATGCTTAGGTTTTAAAATCATTAGAATTCTAATGTTTGTTTATTGAATCAAGTTCGTGTCGTGCTTGGTAATAGAAATCAAGATATTTGGCCACCTACAGTTGTTGAATAGTATGTGTTTGATATTTGATGATCATCCACAATCATGATTCTAAAATCTGATGTTACTACGAAGTTACTCTGCCCCTTGTCATATTAGGTCCAAGGATTTTGATCCCGAGTGCACATTTTTCTCGCGGAGCATCAAAATTCTCGGTTACTGCGGAAACTGCGAAGTCCTGAAGTTTTTTTGGACAAATTTTGAATGTTCTAGACATTACCGCTGGACCCATTTTCGCCAGCAACCACCTTTTATCGCAGTGGCTAGGTCGTATATATGCTTCTCTTGCCAAGAGGTTGCTAGATCGAATCACACCACCATCATTTATTTCCAATGCATCTTCCTTTATATCCCAAGATCACACGATATAATAAGGAAACCCATGTTTACCAGTATGCCATTGCTGGCTGATTGTTCTTTGTAAGTTCCTAACATTTATATAAGGATCAGAGGGAGTATCAAGGATAAGTTTTAATCCACATATAGGAGTAATAAAAAAAGAGAGAATAAAGGGTATGTAGAGATGGCTTAAAACACATTTAATTTGCGAACGAGGCCTACAAATTACTGTTGGGCAATTGATAGAAAAACGAATAATCTATTTGAATTTTTGATGTGACATGCTACCCAATATATAATCACGGCAACCATGTTCAACAAACGTTGCATGCTCGCGGTGCAACCACTCGGACTACTCCACGTGGCGCAGAGCCTTGGTCATCTTGGCCCGGCGGCGATGATTGACTGCGGCCACCTGCCTTTGAGTGGAGCCCAGTGCTATATTTAATGGACATCTCTATTTGGTTTTGCAAAGGGAGATAGAAACAAATGACTTGGGGGATGCGGAAAGAAGATGAAGCTTTCATTTTGAGGCATGCTACTACTGCAATTTTACATGTCCAAATCAACAAGAAACCATTCTCTACTAACCTCAAACCCCCTATAAATATGAAACATTACCATGGAAGGGCCTGTTTACTTGCAGCAAATCCCCTAGAGATTGAAAAGTTGACAAAAAATGGGGCCAGTTTTTGACAAGTCCGAAAGAATTTTTGGCAGTATAACATGCAAAAAGAAATGCATTCGCAAAGGCACTACAATCGGCCATTTTGTATTTCACATGGAAGAAAAACATTACAACGACTCTGCCTAATTATAGTCGCCGCCAAAGTATAGAGGTTAGCTTGTACAACAACCAGCCTAGTCGACTACACCAAGATAATAAACATATATTGTGCTGGGCAGCTCCAGGTCCCATGTCCCTGGTTGTGGACAGCCACCCTAGTGGGCATGTATCGTGCAAAGTAAGCACATATATGTTATGATGGATTTGATTTCTCGGAAGGTGATCTCACATATATGTTATGATTTTGGAAATTCTTAATTACTTATTATTAATGTGATTAAATCAAATCATCACCTGCCAAAGTAAGCACAAAACGAAATCTTCCATTTTAATGGTGGATTTGGTTTTTCGAAAGGTGATCTCACATATATGGTATGCTTTTAGAATTTTTAATTAACTATAATTAATGTGATTAAATCGAATCATCACCTGCTGAAGAAAGCACAAAACAAAATCTTTCGCTTTAATGGTGGATTTGGTTTTTTAATGAGAAGGAGAAAATAAACGAATAGGAGGAAACGGTGGGAGGCGGGATAAAAAACGTACGAAAATAAACCAGACGAAAATAAACCGAGAAAGGAGCTACCAACTCCCCCTTTAGGAGTAGAGATCATCACCTTCCAAAGCAAGTACAAAACAAATCTTCCGCTTTAATGGTGGATTTTGTTTCTCGGAAGGTGATCTAACATATAGTATGATTTTCGAATTCTTAATTACCTATTATTAATGTGATTAAATCAAATAATCACCTGCCAAAGCAAGCACAAAACAAAATCTTCTATTTTAATGGTAGATTTGTTTTTTCGGAAGGTGATTTCACATATATGGTATGCTTTTAGAATTTTTAATTACCTATAATTAATTTTTAAATCGAATCATCACCTGCCAAAGAAAGCACAAAAAAAAATCTTTCGTTTTAATGGTGGATTTGGTTTTTTCATGAGAAGGAGAAAATAAACGAATAGAAGGAAACGGTGGGAGGCGGGATAAAAGAACGGACGAAAATAAGCCAGACGAAAATAAACGGAGAAAGGAGCTACCAACTCCCCCTTTAGAAGTAGAGATCATCACCTTCCAAAACAAGTACAAAACAAAATCTTCTGCTTTAATGGTGGATTTGGTTTCTCGGAAGGTGATCTCACATATATGTTATGATTTTGAAATTCTTAATTACCTATTATTAATGTGATTAAATCAAATCGTCACCTGCCAAAGCAAGCACAAAACAAAATCTTCCACTTTAATGGTGGATTTGGTTTTTCGGAAGGTGATCTCACATATATGGTATGCTTTTAGTATTCTTAATTACCTATAATTAATGTGATTAAATCGAATCATCACCTGCCAAAGAAAGCACAAAACAAAATCTTTTGCTTTAATGGTGGATTTGGTTTTTTCATGAGAAGGAGAAAATAAACGAATAGGAGGAAACGGTGGGAGGCGGGATAAAAGAACGGACGAAAATAAGCCAGACGAAAATAAACGGAGAAAGGAGCTACCAAGTCCCCCTTTAGGAGTAGAGATCATCACCTTCCAAAACAAGTACAAAACAAAATCTTCCGCTTTAATGGTGGATTTGGTTTCTCGAAAGGTGATCTCACATATATGTTATGATTTTGGAATTCTTAATTACCTATTATTAATGTGATTAAATCAAATCATCACCTGCCAAAGCAAGGACAAAACAATATCTTTCGCTTTAATGGTGGATTTGGTTTTTCGGAAGGTGATTTCACATATATGGTATGCTTTTAGATCTCTTAATTACCTATAATTAATGTGATTAAATCAAATCATCATGTGCCAAAGAAAGCACAAAACAAAATCTTTTGCTTTAATGGTGGATTTGGTTTTTAATGAGAAGGAGAAAATAAACCAATAGGAGGAAACGGTGGAAGGCGGGATAAAAAAATGGATGAAAATAAACCGAGAAAGGAGCTACCAACTCCCCCTTTAGGAGTAGAGATTGCATTAATTTGAGAGATCAGTGAGATTGGATAAGGCAGGAAAGCTAGATCTATGTTTGTTCGTATGTTAGGAAAGTGTTGATTTGAAAGAAAAGAGACTTTTTGTTTCCTAAAAGAAATTGCATTCATTAGAGAGATCAGTGGGATTGGATAGTTTAGGAATGCTAGATCTGTGTTCTTTCATATGTTAGGAAAGTGTTGATTTAAAAGGAAAACATGTAGAGAAAAATAAATCAATAGATATAAGAAAACCAGTGGGAAGGGATGGTGAGAGGTAGGACAAAAAATAACCGGACAGAAAAAAATCGCATACCAAATAAAATCCGTGTACCAGGCTACCAACTCCCCCTTTAGGAGTAGAGATAACCGAGTCGTCATCCTCGATCCCCAATTCCTTTCGGCCTCCACCCAAACCTAACCCTAGCTAGTAAGGCGCCATGGTCCATCCGTTCGTTCTGCTCGACCGCGAGGTTGATTTCTCCTTCGTCGAGGTGGCAACCGGCGGAGACAGCGGAGAGTTAATCCGCTCCGCGTGGGAAGGAATACAAGAACTACAGTGCCCGCAAGAGTTGAGCGATGCAGTCATCGAGTACATGGGGACCTTCAAGGCCCAAGCAGTCGCCGCCGACCCGCCGGACCTCTCCTCCCTCCACATACTGGTGCCGAGGGAATAGGTCGGGCTCCTGCCGCTACTCCAAGACATGAACTCGGGTTGCATCTCCAACGCCGACAAGAACCTGGTCGCCCTTTCCGTCGGTTGCTGCCCTGGCACCGGTATGATGGAAATAGGAGGCTACCTGATCTACGACGTCTGCAAGGACTCCCTCTTCGTGGTCCCCAAGCTTCTCAATGACAACATTCATGCTGCCATCGGGTGCCAGTCGGCCGTCGTCATGTGCAACGGGGACGACGGCGGCTTTTTTCTTGCCGAACTCATCTGGCTCAGGCCGGAATTCTCCCAAGCAGCAATCTGGCTGCGGAACTCGTTCGCCCCAGAATCAGGATGGTCCTTGAAGTCCGCGCGCGTGCGCCTTCGGCTGGGCTTCTTCTCTAACCTGTGTTTCTCTTATCACAAATCTATCCTCTGCTAGGTGGATCTACTCGAAGGCATGGTGATGTGTGATCTGGGCAAAGAGTGCAGCAACACAAACGGCCCGGAGCTCCATTTCATTCCCTTGCCTGTAGATTGTTCGTCCTATGACACCAGCGACACGTGGAATCGATACCACCTTTGCCCGGAGAAGTTCTGTTTCATGGCCAGTGTCGGCGACGCCATCAAGTTGGTCTGCATGGATGGCGGCAACATTGAACACGTGCCCGGCAAAGAATTTGAGCTGACCGTCTATACTTTGCCCCCTGACCTGCAGTCAGGGTGGACCATATGGAAAGGCTGCTCGAAGAATCCCGGGATTCTCAAAGGTATGCGGAGTCCCAGCATCAGGCAGGCTGCCTTGTTATAAAAACAGGCCAAAGAAATAAAGAGTTTAAAGATGCAATTGGCCCAAGCTCAGGAAGAGAAGCGAAAGCTTCAGTGGGACGTATTCGGTAAGTATGATTCCTCTATCACCAAATATTCCTTATGTAGGGAATGATAGTAACCGCGCTATTATCTGTTGGAAATATGCCCTAGAGGCAATAATAAATTGCTATTATCATATTTCCTTGTTCATGATAATCGTTTGTTATCCATGCTATAATTGTATTGATCGGAGACTTAGATGCATGTGTGGATACATAGACAAAACCATGTCCCTAGTATGCCTCTAATAGACAAGCTCGTTGATCAAAGGATGGTTAAGTTTTCCTATCCATGGACATGAGATGTCATTTGATAATGGGATCACATCATTAGGAGAATGATGTGATGGACAAGACCCAAACTACAAACGTAGCATATGATCGTGTCAGCTTATTGCTACTGCTTTCTGCATGTCAAGTATATGTTCCTATGACCATGAGATCATGCAACTCACGGACACCGGAGGAGTGCCTTGTGTGTATCAAACGTCGCAACGTAATTGGGTGACTATAAAGGTGCTCTACAGGTATCTCCGAGGGTGTTTGTTGGGTTGGCATGGATCAAGACTGGGATTTGTTACTCCGTGTGACGGAGAGGTATCTCAGGGCCCACTCGGTAATACAGCATCACAATAAGCCTTGCAAGCAATGTGACTAAGTGTTAGTCACGGGATCTTGTATTACGGAACGAGTAAAGAGACTTGTCGGTAACGAGGTTGAACTAGGTATGGAGATACCGACGATCGAATCTCGGGCAAAGTAACATACCGAAGAACAAAGGGAACATCATACAGGATTAACTAAATCCTTGACATAGAGGTTCGACCGATAAAGATCTTCGTATGTAGGAACCAATATGGGCATCCAGGTCCCGCTATTGGTTATTGACCGTAGAGGTGTCTCGATCATGTCTACATAGTTCTCGAACCCGCAGGGTCTGCACACTTAAGGTTTGGTGACGTTTCGGTAGTATAGAGTTATGTATGGTAGTGACCGAAGGTTGTTCGGAGTATCGTATGAGATCCCGGACGTCACAAGGAGCTCTAGAATGGTCCGGAGGTAAAGATTCATATATAAGAAGTCCTATTTTGGTCGCCGAAAAAGTTTCGGGCTGATCGGTAGTGTACCGGGAGTGCCGTAGTGTACCGGGGGATCATCGGGAGAGGTATTTCGACCCAAGAGGCTACATGGGCTGTGGGAGGATGAATGCCAGCCCTTAGTGGGCTGGTGGAAGTCCCACAAAGGCCCATGTGGCTGAAGTGGGAAGAAAATAAGGAAAAGGGCCAAGGTGGAAAGAGTTTCCAAGTGGGAAAAGGGTGAATCCTAGTCCTACTAGGATTCCTCACTCCTCCTTGGCGCAAGAGGCAAGGGGGCTGGTCCTTGTGCGCCAGCCCCTCCCCTCTCTTCCTATTATATATACTAGAGGATTTAGTGTTTTTTGCACCAGATTTTTAGCCACGTGCTACCCGTTCCTCTAGTGCATAGTTTCTCCTCTAGATCGGATTTCCGCAGTGCTTAGGCGAAGCCCTGCCGGAATAGCTCCACCACCATCTCCGGAGCGCCGTCATGCTTCTGGAGAACTCTTCTATCTCTCCGCTCCCTCTTGCTGTATCAAGAAGGCAGAGATCGTCATCAAGTTGTACGTGTGCTGAACGCGGAGGTGCCGTTCGTTCGGCGCTAGATCGGAAGGACCGTGATCAAGATCGCGAGACGGATCGTGATGAGTTCGCGGGACAGATTGTGATGAGTTCGCGGGACGGATCGTGATTGGATCGCGGGATGGATCGTGATGAGATCGCGGGACGCTCGGCGATTTGGATCGCGAAGACGTTCGACTACACCAACCGCGTTTCTTAACGCTTCCCGCTTAGCGATCTACAAGGGTACGTAGATCCACTGTCCCTCTCATAGATTCTCATCACCAAGGATAGATCTGCGTGTGCGTAGGAATTTTTTTGTTTCCCATGCAACATTCCCCAATAGTGGTATCAGATCTAGGTCTATGTGTAGATGAGATCTCGAGTAGAACATAAAAGGTTTGTGGGCGTTGATGCTTAGATTGCTTCCTCCCTTGGTCGGATTTTGGTTCAGCGGTATTGTGAGATGAAGCGGCCCGGACCAACATTACTCGTACGCTTACGAGAGACCGGTTCCCTCGACCGCAACTTGTTGCATAGATGGCTTGCGGGTGTCAGTTTCTCTCACTTTAGTTGGATCGGATTCGACAAAGGCGGTCCTTGAGAAGGTTGAAAAGCAACTAGTGTATCACCGTTGTGGTTTTTGCGTAGATGAGAATTGTTCTTGCTAGAATACCCGTAGCAGCCACGTAAAACATGCAACAACAAACTAGAGGACGTCTAACTTGTTTTTGCAGGGTATGTTGTGATGTGATATGGCCAATTACATGATGTGATATATGTGATGTATGAGATGATCATGTGATGTATAGATTATCACGACTTGCATGTCGATGAGTACGGCAACCGGCAGGAGCCATAGGGTTGTCTTTAATTATTGTATGACCTGCGTGTCAATCATTAAGCGCTATGTAATGCATTACTTTATCGCTAAGCGGTAGCAATAGTAGCAGAAGTATGTTGGGTGCGACAACCCCGATGGCGACACGTTGATGGAGATCATGGTGTCATGCCGGTGACGATGAAGATCATGCCGGTGCTTTCTAGATGGAGATCAAGAGCACAAGTTCATGGTGCTGGAAATATGCCCTAGAGGCAATAATAAATTAGTTATTATCATATTTCCTTGTTCATGATAATCGTTTATTATCCATGCTATAATTGTATTGATCAGAAACTTAGATACATGTGTGGATACATAGACGACACCGTGTCCCTAGTATGCCTCTAGTGAACTAGCTCGTTGCTCGAAGGATGGTTAAGGTTTCCTAGCCATGGACATGAGATGTCATTTGATAACGGGATCACATCATTAGGAGAATGATGTGATGGACAAGACCCAAACTACGAAACATAGCATATGATCGTGTCAGTTTATTGCTACTGTTTTCTACATGTCAAGTATATGTTCCTATGACCATGAGATCATGCAACTCACTAACACCAGAGGAGTACCTTGTGTGTATCAAACGTCGCAACGTAACTGGGTGACTATAAAGGTGCTCTACAGGTATCTCCGAGGGTGTATGTTGGGTTGGCATGGATCAAGACTGGGATTTGTTACTCCGTGTGACGGAGAGGTATCTCAGGGCCCACTCGGTAATACAACATCACAATAAGCCTTGCAAGAAATGTGACTAAGTGTTAGTCACAGGATCTTGTATTACGGAATGAGTAAAGAGACTTGCCGGTAACGAGGTTGAACTAGGTATGGAAATACCGACGATCGAATCTCGGGCAAGTAACATACCGAAGAACAAAGGGAACATCATACGGGATTAACTGAATCCTTAACATAGAGGTTTGACCGATAAAGATCTTCGTGGAATATGTAGGAACCAATATGGTCATCCAGGGCCCGCTATTGGATTTTGGCCGTAGAGGTGTCTCGGTCATGTCTACATAGTTCTCGAACCCGCAGGGTCTGCACACTTAAGGTTTGGTGACGTTTCAGTAGTGTAGAGTTATGTATGGTGGTGACCGAAGGTTGTTAGGAGTCCCGGATGAGATCCCGGATGTCATGAGGAGCTCCGGAATGGTCCGTAGGTAAAGATTTATATATAGGAAGTCCTATTTTGGTCGCCGGAAAAGTTTCGGGCTCATCGGTAGGGTACCGGGAGTGCCGGGAGTGTACCGGGGGACCATCGGGAGAGGTATTTCGACCCAAGAGGCTACATGGGCTGTGGGAGGGTGGAAACCATCCCTTAGTGTGTTGGTGGAAGTCCTCTAAGAGGCCCATGCGGCTGGACTTGAGAAAGAAACATAGAAAACCAAGGTGGAAAGAGTTTCCAAGTGGAAAAAGGGTGAATCCTAGTCCTACTAGGATTCCCCCTCTCCTTGGCGCAAGGGAAAAAGTGGCAGCCTTGGCGCCAGCCCTCCTCCTCCCTCCCTCCTATATATACTAGTGGAATATAGGTTTTTTGCACAGATTTGACGGCCATGTGCTACCCGTTCCACCGGTGCTCCTCTAGATCGGATTTCTGCAGTGCTTAGGCGAAGCCTTGCCGGACTTGCTCCACCACCATCGCCGGAGCGCCATCACGCTGCCGGTGAACTCTTCCTCCTCTCCACTTCCTCTTGCTGGACCAAGACGGTGGAGATCGTCATCAAGCTGCACGTGTGCTGAACGCGGAGGTGCCGTTCGTTCGGTACTAGATCGGAAGGACCGTGATCAAGGCCACGAGACGGACCGCGATGAGTTCGCGGGACAGATCATGATGTGTTCACGGGACGTACTGTGACGAGATCACGAGACGGATCGTGATGAGATCGCGGGACGGATCGTGATGAGTTCGCGAGACGGAACGTGATGAGTTCGCGAGACGGATCGTGATGAGATCGCGAGACGGATCGTGATAAGATCGCGGGACGGATCGTGATTGGATCGCGGGACGGTTCGTTATTGGATCGCGGGACACTCGGCGATTTGGATCGCGAAGAAGTTCGACTACACCAACCGCGTTACTTAATGCTTCCCGCTTAGCGATCTACAAGGGTACATAGATCCACTCCCCCTCTCGTAGATGCTCATCACCATGGATAGATCTGCGTGTGCGTAGGAAATTTTTTGTTTCCCATGCAACGTTCCCCAACACATGGCCATATCATGTCACTTATGATTTGCTTGTGATGTTAATGCTTTTATGCACCTTGTTTTGCTTAGGACGACGGTAGCATTATAAGGTGATCCCTCACTTAATTTCAAGATAAATTGTGTTCTCCCCGAGTGTGCACCGTTGCGAAAGTTTGTCGTTTCGAGACACCACATGATGATCGGGTGTGATAGGTTCTACGTTCACATACAACGGGTGCAAGACAGTGTTGCACATGCAGAACACTCGGGTTAAACTTGGCAAACGTAGCATGTACAGACATGGCCTCAGAACACAAGAGACCGAAAGGTCGAACATGAGTCATATAGTAGATATGATCAACATGATGATGTTCACCATTGAAACCACCTCAACTCACGTGATGATCGGACTTGAGTTGGTGAATTTGGATCATGTGTCACTCGAATGACCGGAGGGATGTCAATTTGAGTGGGAGTTCTTAAGTAATATGATTAATTGAACTCATTATCATGAACTTAGTCAGTAGTGTCTTTGCAAATTATGTTGTAGATTACTAGCTCGCGCTGTAGCTCCCTTGAATTTTTATATGTTCCTAGAGAAATAGAGTTGAAAGATAATGTTAGTAATATTGCGGACTGGGTACGTGATCTGAGGATTGTCCTCATTGCTGCACAGAAGGCTTATGTCCTTAATGCACCGCTCGGTGCGCCAACCCCTCTAGCGTCGTCTGTAGATGTTGTGAACATCTGACAGGCACGTTCTGATGACTACTTGATAGTTTAGTGCGTCATGCATTACGGATTAGAATTGAGGCTCCGAAACATTTTGAACGTCACGGAACATATGAGATGTTCTAAGAGCTGAAATTAGGATCTCAGTCTCGTGCCCGTGTTGCGAGATATGAGATCTCCAACAAGATTCTTTTCTTGCAAGATGAAAGAGAATAGCTCAATCGTTGAGCATGTGCTCAGATTGTCTGGGTGCTATGATCGCTTGAATCGAGTGGGAGTTGATCTTCCATATAAGATAGTGATTGATATAGTTCTCCAAGTCACTGTCACGAAAGCTACTAGAACTAGTTTCGAGAAGGGCAAGGGCAAGGAGGGTAACTTCATGGATGGCAAGTCAGTTGCTGCTCCAGTGAAGCAACCCAAAGTTGAACCCAAACCCAAGACTAAGTGCTTCGATTATGAGGAGAGCGGTTGATGAAGCGGAACAACCCTAGATACTTGGTAGATAAGAAGGCTAGCAACGTCGACAGAAGTATATTTGATATACGTGTTATTGATGTGTACCTTGCTAGTACTCCTAGTAGCACCTGGGTATTGGATACCAGTTCAGTTGCTAAATGTTAGTAACTCGAAGTAAAAGCTACGGAATAAACGAAGACTAGCTAAGGGTGAGGTGACGATGTGTGTTGGAAATGTTTCCAAGGTTGATGTGACCAACATCGCACACTCTCTCTACCTTCGGGATTAGTGACGAACCTAAATAAATGTTATTTGTTGTTTTGCGTTGAGCATGAACGTGATTAGATCGTGTTTATTGCAACACGGTTATTCAGAATAATACCTTCAATGGTCATGCACCCAGTGAGAATGGTTTGTTGAATCTTGATCGTAGTAATACACATGTTCATAACATTGATGCCAAAAGATACAAAGTTAATAATGATAGTACCACATATTTGTGGCACTGCCGCTAAATGTCATATTGGTATAAATCGCATGAAGAAACTCCATACTGATGGATCTTTGGACTCATTCGATTTTGAATCGGATGAGACATGCGGATCATGCCTCTTGGACAAGATGACTAATACCCTGTTTTCAAAAATGGGCAATTGACTTATTGGAAATGATACATGTTGATGTATTCAGTCCAATGAGTGTTGTAGCGTGCAGTGGGCATCGTTATTTTCTTGCCTTCACTGATGATTTGAGTATATATGAGTATATTTACTTAATGAAACACAAGTCTGAATTGTTTGAAAAGTTCAAGCAAATTCAGAGTGAAGTTTAAGATCATCGTGACAAGAAGATAAAAATGTCTGCGATATGATCGTGGAGATAAATATTTAAGTTACGAGTTTGGCATACAACTTTAGACAATGTGAAAATTGTTTCACAACTAACGCTACCTGGAACACCATAGTGTGATGGTGTGTCCGAAAATCATAGTCGTGCTCTATTGGATATGGTGCATGCTATGATGTCTCTTATCATTTTGTTACTGTAATTTTGGGGTTATGCATTAGAAACAACTACATTCACTTTAAATAGGGCACCATCTAAATCCGTTGAGATGACACCGTGTGAATTATGGTTTGAGGGAAACCTAAGCTGTCATTTCTGGACGTTTGGGGCTGCAACGCTTGTGTGGAAAATGTTTTCACCTAATGAGCTCGAACCCAAAGCGGACAAATGCATCTTCATAGACTAACCTAAGAACAGTTAGGTGAACCTTCTATCTCAGATCCAAGCATAAAATGTTTGTTGCTAAACTGGGTCCTTTCTCGAGAAAGAGTTTCTCTCGAAAGAATTGAGTGGGAGGAAGATAGAACTTGATGAGGTTGTTGAACCTTTGTTTCAACCAGAGAATAGCGCAGCGCAGAAAGATGTTTCTGTGGAGCCTATGTTAGTTGACGAGGAAGTTAATGATGATGATCATGAAGCTTCGGATCAAGTTACTATCAAACCTCGTAGCTCGACAAGGATGCGTACAGCTCTTGAGTGGTACGAGAACCTTGTCTTAGAGGTCATGTTGTTGGACAACGATGAACCTACGAGCTATGGAGAAGCGATGATGGGCCCGGATTCCGACAAATGGTTAGAGGCCATGAAATCCGAGAAAGGATCCATGTATGAAAACCAAGTATAGACTTTTGTAGACTTGCTCGTTGGACGGCAGGTCGTCGAGTACAAATGGATTTTTCAGATGAAGACAGACGCTAATGGTGAATGTCACCATTTATAAAGCTCGACTTGTTGCAAAGTAGTTTACGACAAGTTCAAGGAGTTGACTGCGATAAGACTTTCTCACTCGTAGCAATGCTAAAGTCTGTTGGAATTATGTTAGCAATTGCTGCATTTTTCAATTATGAAATCTGGCAGATGGATGTCAAAACATCATTTCCTTAACGGTTTACTTGAGGAAAGGTTGTATGTGATACAACCAGAAGTTTTGGTCAGTCCTAAGGATGCTAAAAGGTGAGCAAGCTTCAGTGATCCTTCTATGGACTGAAGCAAGCATCTCGGAGTTGGAATATACACTTTGATGAGGTGATCAAAGGTTTTGTAGTTTATACAAAGTTTACGAGAAACTTGTATTTACAATAAAGTGAGTGGGAGCACTATAGAATTTCTGATAAGTATATGTGGATGACATATTGTTGATCAGAAATAATGTAGAATTTTTGGAAAGCATAAACGGTTGTTTGAAAAGTGATTTTCAAAGGAGGACCTGGATAAAGCTACCTAATTGTTGAGCATCAAGATCTATAGAGATAGATCAAGATGCTTGATGAGACTTTCAATGAGTACATACCTTGACAAGATTTTGAAAGAGTTCAAAATGGATCGGTCAGAGAAAGAGTTCTCGCCTGATTTGTAAGGTGTGAAGTTGAGTGAGACTCAAAGCTTGACCACGGCAGAAGAAAGAGAAAGGACGAACGTCGTCCCCTATGCCTTAGCCATAGGCTCTATATAGTATGCCATGCTGTGTACTGCACCTGTGTGTGCCTTGCCATGAGTCTGTCAAGGGGTACAAGAGTGGTCCAGGAGTGGATCACTGGACAGCGGTCAAGATTATCCTTAGTAACTAAAAGACTAAGGAGATGTTTCTCGATTATGGAGGTGATAAAGAGTTCGTCGTAAAAGATTTACGTCGATGCAAGCTTTAACACCAATCCAGATGACTCGGAGTAGCAATCTGGATACGTATAGTGGAGCAGCCATTTGGAATAGTACCAAGTGGAGTGTAATAGCAGTGTTTACAGTTTAACATAGAAATTTGCAAAGTACACATGGATCTGAATATCACAGACCCGTTGACTATAAGACCTCTCTCACATGCAAAGCATGATGATCGAGCCCCAGAACTCATTGGGTGTTAGATTCATAACAATGCGAATCACATGGTGATGTGAACTAGATTATTGACTCTAGTGCAAGTGGGAGACTGTTGGAAATATGCCCTAGAAGCAATAATAAATTGGTTATTATCATATTTCCTTGTTCATGATAATCATTTATTATCCATGCTATAATTATATTGATCGTAGACTTAGATGCATGTGTGGATACATAGACAAAACCATGTCCCTAGTATGCCTCTAATAGACTAGCTCGTTGATCAAAGGATGGTTAAGGTTTCCTAGCCATGGACATGAGATGTCATTTGATAACGGGATCACATCATTAGGAGAATGATGTGATGGACAAGACCCAAACTACAAACGTAGCATATGATCGTGTCATTTTATTGCTACTGTTTTCTGCATGTCAAGTATATGTTCCTATGACCATGAGATCATGCAACTCACGGACACCGGAGGAGTGCCTTGTGTGTATCAAACGTCGCAACGTAACTGGGTGACTATAAAGGTGCTCTACAGGTATCTCCGAGGGTGTTTGTTGGGTTGGCATGGATCAAGACTGGGATTTGTTACTCCGTGTGATGGAGAGGTATCTCAGGGCCCACTCGGTAATACAACATCACAATAAGCCTTGCAAGCAATGTGACTAAGTGTTAGTCACGGGATCTTATATTACGGAACGAGTAAAGAGACTTGCCGGTAACGAGGTTGAACTAGGTATGGAGATACCGACGATCGAATCTCGGGCAAAGTAACATACCGAAGAACAAAGGGAACATCATACGGGATTAACTGAATCCTTGACATAGAGGTTCGACCGATAAAGATCTTCGTAAAATATGTAGGAACCAATATGGGCATCCAGGTCCCACTATTGGTTATTGACTATAGAGGTGTCTCGGTCATGTCTACATAGTTCTCGAACCCGCAGGGTCTGCACACTTAAGGTTTGGTGACATTTCGGTAGTATAGAGTTATGTATGGTGGTGACCGAAGGTTGTTTGGAGTCCCGGATGAGATCCCGGACATCACGAGGAGCTCCGGAATGGTCCGGAGGTAAAGATTCATATATAAGAAGTCCTATTTTGGTCGCCGAAAAAGTTTCGGGCTCATCGGTAGTGTACCGGGAGTGCCGGTAGTGTACCGGGGGACCATCGGGAGAGGTATTTCGACCCAAGAGGCTACATGGGCTGTGGGAGGATGAATACCAGCCCTTAGTGGGCTGGTGGAAGTCCCACAAAGGCCCATGTGGCTGAAGTGGGAAGAAAATAAGGAAAAGGGCCAAGGTGGAAAGAGTTTCCAAGTGGGAAAAGGGTGAATCCTAGTCCTACTAGGATTCCTCCCTCCTCCTTGGCGCAAGAGGCAAGGGGGATGGTCCTTGTGCACCAGCCCCTCCCCTCTCTTCCTCTTATATATACTAGAGGATTTAGGGGGTTTTGCACCAGATTGTCAGCCACGTGCTACCCGTTCCTCTAGTGCATAGTTTCTCTTGTAGATTGGATTTCCGCTGTGCTTAGGCGATTCCCTGCCGGAATAGCTCCACCACCATCTCTAGAGCACCGTCACGCTGCCGGAGAACTCTTCTGGCTCTCCGCTCCCTCTTGCTGGATCAAGTAGGCGGAGATCGTCATCAAGTTGTACGTGCGCTGAACGTGGAGGTGCCGTCCGTTCGGCGCTAGATCAGAAGGACCATGATCAAGATCGCGAGACGGATCGTGATGAGTTCGGGGATGGATCGTGATGAGTTCGTGGGACGGATCGTGATGAGTTCGCGGGACGGATCGTGATTGGATCGCGGGATGGATCGTGATAAGATCGCGAGACGCTCGGCGATTTGGATCGCGAAGACGTTCGACTACACCAACCGCGTTTCTTAACGCTTTCCGCTTAGCAATCTACAAGAGTACGTAGATCCACTCTCCCTCTCGTAGATGCTCATCACCATGGATAGATCTGCGTGTGCGTAGGAAATTTTTTGTTTCCCATGCAACGTTCCCCAACATTATCTTATGTGCAGGCCTCCTGTGCGGGCATCCTGAAGAGGAGATCGAATCATACCAAGGGGACCTGCTGAAGGAGCTGACCTCCCTCCATAAGCGCGTGCAAAAAGCAATGAAAGGGGTGGTGAAGGCTCTATGGCCCACCGAACAGCCACCTGAAGGGCTAACCGCACTTGTGGATCTATTTAAGGGGGCTCGAAATAGGTTTGAACTGTGAAAGACTTCGGCTTGCCACGAGGGAGCACGGGAGGCATGGGCAATGGTCAAGACCCGTTTCTTCGGACTTAGCCCCGAGCATATGGCTCGGATTGGTCCCGTGGGATCGGATGGAAAAGAAGTGTAACTCCACTTGGTATATGACCAGGTGATGCCAGTCGGCCGTCTTTGGCAAGCACACTAGCCCCTTAACACAATAATTGATAATCTCGATCTGTAGCCGCACATGTAATTTATATGTACGTGTGTATAAACAATCTGTGTTGTAAACATTGTCTTAACCGGCCATCGGCTTCTCCCTCCTTACTTTTCCCTAGCAAAAGAGCGAACTGTATTAGGGGAACCAGGCAATACGGCCATGTGGTGCGAACAGACAGAAAGCACACAGAAAGATATGTTATATTATGATGTAGCGTAAGAAACATCTTCCGATGAAAATAGTACCTCTATCGATACCTTTCGTCGGGGCTCTACGAAGAGCATAGATAGAAGTCTGCATACTTGCAGTATGCGGCTTAAGTGTCCTTTGGGAAGAAAAGACCTAAACAACAGTAATAGCAACCAGAGCCATATAAGGTGTTTCCGTCATAGCCAACCAATTGTCTACGTAAGATAGCTAGCTTTCGTCTTCACCCGTCTGAGGTACGTGTCCGGATGACCCAGTCATAAAAATCGTAGAGGTGCTCCCTTTAATCTCTAGCCAAACAATCAGGAACGTAGAGAGTAATCACGGGAGCGAGGCAACCCAGCTTGGCAAAGTCTTAGTTCGAATTGATGCATATGATGGCTAGAACATGACAAAAGAAACATGTATGCCCGGTAAGTATGAGCAAATAAAAGTTTGGCTTTTTATAAGAAGCCCCCACATGTTGTGTTCGAATTTAACACTATATGGTTATGTCGATTATCTGTAGTACAAGATAGGCTTAGCCAAACATAGGGTACGAAAAGACATTGGCCCTATCAAACAGCAAAGTGAGAAGGGAAGAGGGAAAAAATGCAAAAAATAACAAAGAGGAAAGAAATGTGGGGGAGTTTAGACAACACCGGTTTATCCATAGAAGCGCCGAAGATGAGCTGCGTTCCATGGGTTTGGTTCAAGGCGGTTATCGGATGGACTCCGCAAACAATAGGCCCCTCCCGTGAGCACTTCGTCGATGATGAAAGGACCCTCCCATTTGAGTTTGAGTTTGTGATTTTGTTTCTCCGGGAGCCGTAGGACGAGTTCTCCTGCATTGTATGCTTTTTCCCTAGCCTCCCTACTTTGGTACCACCGAGCTCGATGTTGATAAACAGTGGAACAAGCCAGAGCTATGTCCCGCTCCCCCTCCAAGGCGTATAAGTCGTCATGCCGATCCAACTCGGCCTCCTTTTCCTCGTACATGCGCACTCTTGGTGCGTCGTGGATAATATCGCAGGGGAGAACTGCCTCTGCCCCATAGACCATAAAAATGGTGTGTAACCCATTGATCTATTCGGGGTGGTACACAGGCCCCATAGGACGGAGTCAAGTTCCTCCACCCAATGACAGTTAGACTCGTGAAGAGATCAGACCAAACGTGGCTTGATTCCACTCATAATGAGACCGTTTGCTTGCTCGACCTGTCCATTGGTCTGCGGGTGATAGACCGATGCATAATCAAGCTTTATGCCCATTTTTGCGCACCAATCCTTGACCTCTTAGGCCGTGAAGTTGGATCCATTCTCCGTTATTATACTATGCGGGACACCGTAATGGTGTACTACGCTAGATATAAAGTCAATCATTGGTCCAGATTTAGCCGATTTAACATGCTTTGCTTCTATCCATTTGGTGAACTTGTCAACCATGACCAGTAGGTATTTATTTTTCTTGGTTCCCCCTTTAAGGGTCCGACCAAGTCCAGCCCCCAGACCGCAAAAGGCCAGGTGATTGGAATGGTTCGAAGAGCTGTTGGGGGCATGTGGCTTTGATTTGCGAAGAGTTGACACCCAACGCAATGTTGAACAAGTGACTGGGCGTCCGTTCAAGCTGTAAGCCAAAAGAAACCGGCTCCGAAGGCCTTGCTGACCAGAGATCTTGCCGCGGCATGATGTCCACCCATGCCTGCATGGATTTCGGCGAGGAGCTCCCATCCTTCTTCCACAGATATACACCTCTGCAATATTCCGGTGGTGCTTTTCTTGTATAACTCAAGATCATGTACTTTGTAGGCCTTGGATCGCCGAACTATGCGACGTGCCTCAGTTTGATCATAGGGGAGTTCCTTGTGAAGAAGGTAAGCGAGGAAGGGCTCCGTCCATGGCGCAATTACTTCCATTACCTCATGAGCTGAGGGCGTCTCATTCATCATGGAGCCACCGATAATGCCATCATCTGGCTTATTTATAGGGGCGACAACTTCGTCCGCCGTATTCGGACCAGCGCCCTTCTCGTCGTCGTGCCACACCACGGAGGGCTTAAAGATCTGCTCCAGGAAGGTGTTTCTCGGGACGTGATAGTGCTTGGCTCCCATATGAGACAGTATGTTGGCGGCTTGGTTGTTGTCTCGAGCGACGTGGTGGAATTCCAACCCCTCGAACCAAGCCGATATCTTGAGGAGAGCGTTTCTATATGCCGCCATCTTCGGATTTTTGGCGTCGAACTCACCATTAATTTTGGGATATGGCCAAGTTTGACCCTCCCCGTACCTCTAGCCGTCGTATGCCCATTGATACCGCCATCCGAAGACCATGAAGAAGAGCTTCATATTCAGCGGCATTGTTGGAGTTGGCATACATGATTTGCAACACGTATCGCACGTTGTCGCCTGTGGGCGATGTGAGAATAACTCCATCCCCCAGACCGGACAAGGTCTTGGATCCATCGAAGTACATTGTCCAATGGGAGTATGCACTATACTCCTTGGGAGCTCGGCCTCTATCCATTCAGCCAGGAAGTCTGTCAGTACCTGAGATTTAATGGCGTGGCGTGGCTTGTAGGTTATTTCAAAGGGAAGGAGATCAATGGCCCATTTGGCTATGCGGCCGGTGGCGTCCCTATTGTTGATTATATAATTCAGGGGGACTTTCGATGCCACTATTACCGCACACTCTTGGAAGTAGTGTCTGAGTTTCCTCGACGCCGTGAATATTGTATAGGCTATTTGTTGGTAATGTGGGTACCTGGACTTGCATTGTGTTAGCATCTCTGACACATAATATATCGGTTTCTGAGTCCGGAATTTATGTCCCTCCTCATCTTGTTCAACGACGAGCACCGCACTGACGACTTTGTTGGTGGCCGATATGTATAACAACATGGGTTCACCAGCGCCTGGTGTCGTGAGTATGGGATTGGTTGTCAGTAGTCTTTTGATCTCTTCTAATGCAGCCGCTGCCTCATCGGTCCATTCGAAATTGTTGGTCCATTTCAGCAGCTTATGGAGCGGCAAAGCCTTTTCTCCGAGGCGGGAGATAAAGCGGCTTAACGCTGCTATGCACCCAGCTAGCCTCTGGACATGCTTTAGCTCTGTGGGAATTGCAAGTTCTGATAGAGCATGAATTTTAGCTGGATTTGCCTCTATTCTTTTGTAGGAGACGATGAATCCAAGCAGATTACCAGAGGGAACTATGAATACACATTTTTCCGGATTGAGTCGTACGTCATATTCGCGTAGACTAGCGAAAGTTTGACGTAAGTCGTCGATCAGCTGGCCGATGTGTTTGGTTTTAATTACCACATCATCCACGTATGCCTCGACAGTCTTACCGACCTGTGTCACGAGGCAGGTTTGGATCATGCGTTGGTATGTTACCCTGGTGATTTTTAGCCTGAAGGGCATCGTGTTGAGGTAGAATGGCCCGTAGGGGGTGATGAATGCAGTAGCCGCTTGATCGGATTCCTTCATTTTGAATTGATGGTATCCAGAGTAGGCATCGAGGAAACATAAAAAATCGTGTCCGGCTGTGGCATCAATGATCTGGTCTATGTGTGGTAAGGGTAAAGGGTCCTTGGGGCATGCTTTGTTGAGGTCATGAGCCACCGATAATGCCATCATCTGGCTTATTTATAGGGGGGACAACTTTGTCCGCCGTATTCGAACCAGCACCCTTCTCGTCGTCGTGCCACACCACGGAGGGCTTAAAGATCTGCTCCAGGAAGGTGTTTCTCGGGACGTGATCGTGCTTGGCTCCCATATGAGCCAGTATGTTGGCGGCTTGGTTGTTGTCTCGAGCGACGTGGTGGAATTCCAACCCCTCGAACCAAGCCGATATCTTGAGGAGAGCGTTTCTATATGCCGCCATCTTCGGATTTTTGGCGTCGAACTCACCATTAATTTTGGGATATGGCCAAGTTTGACCCTCCCCGTACCTCTAGCCGTCGTATGCCCGTTGATACCGCCATCCGAAGACCATGAAGAAGAGCTTCATATTCAGCGGCATTGTTGGAGTTGGCATACATGATTTGCAACATGTATGGCACGTTGTCGCCTGTGGGGGATGTGAGAATAACTCCATCCCCCAGACCGGACAAGGTCTTGGATCCATCGAAGTACATTGTCCAATGGGAGTATGCACTATACTCCTTGGGAGCTCGACCTCTATCCATTCAGCCAGGAAGTCTGTCAGTACCTGAGATTTAATGGCGTGGCGTGGCTTGTAGGTTATTTCAAAGGGAAGGAGCTCAATGGCCCATTTGGCTATGCGGCCGGTGGCGTCCCTATTGTTGATTATATAATTCAGGGGGACTTTCGATGCCACTATTACCGCACACTCTTGGAAGTAGTGTCTGAGTTTCCTCGACGCCGTGAATATTGTATAGGCTATTTGTTGGTAATGTGGGTACCTGGACTTGCATTGTGTTAGCATCTCTGACACATAATATATCGGTTTCTGAGTCCGGAATTTTTGTCCCTCCTCATCTTGTTCAACGACGAGCACCGCACTGACGACTTTGTTGGTGGCCGATATGTATAACAACATGGGTTCACCGACGCCTGGTGTCGTGAGTATGGGATTGGTTGTCAGTAGTCTTTTGATCTCTTCTAATGCAGCCGCTACCTCATCGGTCCATTCGAAATTGTTGGTCCGTTTCAGCAGCTTATGGAGCGGCAAAGCCTTTTCTCCGAGGCGGGAGATAAAGCGGCTTAACGCTGCTATGCACCCAGCTAGCCTCTCGACATGCTTTAGCTCTGTGGGAATTGCAAGTTCTGATAGAGCATGAATTTTAGCTGGATTTGCCTCTATTCTTTTGTAGGAGACGATGAATCCAAGCAGATTACCAGAGGGAACTATGAATACACATTTTTCCGGATTGAGTCGTACGTCATATTCGCGTAGACTAGCGAAAGTTTGACGTAAGTCATCGATCAACTGGCCGATGTGTTTGGTTTTAATTACCACATCATCCACGTATGCCTCGACAGTCTTACCGACCTGTGTCACGAGGCAGGTTTGGATCATGCGTTGGTATGTTACCCTGGTGATTTTTAGCCTGAAGGGCATCGTGTTGAGGTAGAATGGCCCGTAGGGGGTGATGAATGCAGTAGCCGCTTGATCGGATTCCTTCATTTTGAATTGATGGTATCCAGAGTAGGCATCGAGGAAACATAACAAATCCTGTCCGGCTGTGGCATCAATGATCTGGTCTATGTGTGGTAAGGGTAAAGGGTCCTTGGGGCATGCTTTGTTGAGGTCATTGAAATCGACACACAACCGTCAGGACTTGTCTTTCTTAGGTACCATCACCAGGTTTGCTAGCCACTCGGGGTGTTTAATATCCCGAATAAATCCATCCTCGAGCACTTTAGCTAATTATTCACCCATGGCTTGCCGTTTGGGCTCGGAGAAATGACGCAGAGTCTGTTTCACGGGCTTGAAGCCTCGAATAATGTTTAAGCTGTGTTTGGCGAGCCGACGTGGGATCCTAGGCATATCGGAAGGATGCCAGGTGAAAATGTCCCAATTCTCACAGAGGAAATTCCGCAATGCTTCGTCTATGAGGGGATCGAGCTGGGCTCTGATGGACACTGTCTTATTGGGGTCCGTTAGATGCACCTGAAATTTAACGATTTCCTCTGCATGTTTAAAGGACGTGGACCTGGGCCTTTTGCGAAGGATCACATCGTCCCTATTAACTGTCGACCGTAGGGCGGTTAATTCTTCGGCGACGAAAGCTTTCGCTAATGCCTCGAAGGTGAGCACTGCCGTTTTGTTTTCGGCCTGAAGGGCTATGTTCGGATCACTGGCAATCGTGATCACTCCATTTGGTCCTGGCATTTTGAGTTTCATGTACCCGTAATGGGGTATAGCATGGAACTTTGTAAAGGCGTCGTGTCCCAATAGGGCGTGATAGCCACTTGGGAAGGGGACAATGTGGAAGAGAAGTTCTGCGGATCGGTAGTTTTCGGGCATGCCGAACACAACGTCCAGGATGATACATCCGGAACAACGTGCCTCTTTCCTTGGGATAATTCCCCGGAAGGTTGTGTTGCTATGTTCGATGCGGGATCGGTCGAACTGCATTTTTTCCAGAGTGGCCTGGTATATGAGGTTAAGACCATTGTCGCCTTCCTTAGCACTTTATGTAGCCTGTATCCATCAATGATGTGATTCAGGACTAGAGCGGCCGGTGAATGATCGGGAAGGATGGGCGGCTGGTCAGTGTCCCCGAAAGTAATCGCTATGTCTACCCATGGGCTAATAGCTGCCACATGGTAGACTTGCTCATGCTCCCTAAGAGCTCTTTTACGCCTGTTCCTCGAGGGGAAGGTCTCATAGACCGTCAAGACTTCGACATTAAATCCGGGCGGCGAAGGAGAGCGCCTACTCGACGGAGGTGTGTCGAGGATGGCCTCGCCACTTTTTGCGACTTGCCTGACGACCCAGCAAGCTCGAAGGTTGTGTGTTGGGTTCGTGTTTAACAACATGGAATGTATGGGGCAAGGTTTATCCAAGAGTCCATCGAGGACAGTGCCGGTCCCTGAAAGGGCCATGTTTCTTTTTTCAACGCGTTCATACCTGGCTGGCCGACTTGGAGGTGTCCTCTTCTTCCGAGCTCCTGTAGGGTGTTCGGACAAAATTGGTTCCGAGAATAACCACTCGGATTGCCAGGCACTCTCCATGGCATAGTACTTTTGTACCAATTCGGGTAACACCGAAAAGTCAGTTATGCTTCCGCGGGCTAGGGCGTTAAGAATCCCTTCATCATGGCAATTGCGAATGAAAATTGTCGTTAAATCTTGTTCACTAAGACCTTTTACTCTTCTCCTAGCGAGCAGGAGTCTTGCCCAAAAGTGGTGGACTGATTCTCCTTGTAGTTTCTTGATATCCCGACAGTCCGAAGACATGGGCTTTGGTGCAGCACTTGGATGACCGTTTTGGGCGGTGGGTGGGAAAATATTTGGTTCCCTGTCGCAACGTGTGTTCCGAACTGCAGTTTCCAAATCATGCGAAGGATTCCGGCCCGGTGACGGTCCGGCTTTAGAGTGATTCCCCGCCTTTGATTCACCGACAGGGTCTTGGAGATCGAGGACTAAAGTATAGACGGTTTTTAATTCCGGTTGTCGGGCAGAATCCGTAGCCGGGCACTTTATGGTAGCGACAAGGTGGGTGACTGGAGGGACATGAATCTCCCTATCATCTGATCTGATTCCGAGCCGATCATAGATCGGAACCTGGTCATCCGATACACACATAGCTTCGATCCGATCGAACAACTCGTTTAAGAACGAGGTGACGACAGGCTGCATGTCGTTGATACGAGTGCATTCGTCAAGTGGTGTGACTATTCCAGAGTTACCCTGAAGCGGATCTGTGTTCCGTCCCACCATGGGACCTGATGTCTTGGATGTCAAAGCATTCGGACTTATAGGTTTTTCTTCGAAGGTTGAGGGTTCCATTGGAACGAGTGTTCCCAATGAGTCAGCCACGAACTCTAGGAATCCGAACTTGATACTCTGATTGGAGGAAAACCTTCCGATCTGGCCATGACGACAGATCGGGTTGGCACGCGACAAGACGTCATTGCCGATGAAACTCTGATCGGGGGAGAGAGTCCCCTCGATGCAGATTTTGATGTTTGTGACGAGGTGAGCCATCGATTCCTTCGGCGCTCACAGAGGAACTCTCAATGAAAGCACCAATGTCGGTGTCAAAACCGGCGGATCTCGGGTAGGGGGTCCCTAACTGTGAGACTGGAGTCGTCAATAACAGGAGACAAAGGGGACACGACAAAGGGGACATGAGTTTACCAAGGTTTGGGCCCTCCTATGGAGGTAATACCCTACGTCCTGCTTGGTTGTATTGCTGATGTGAGGGGTTACAGAATTGATCTACCTTGAGATCGTATAGCTAACCCTAGATGAACCCCCACCGAGAAACACTCGTGTTGCACGGATACTAGAAGGGACAATAGCTCGATTGCTCAAATGGGCTAGATACGCGCTTGTGCACCAACCTATGAGAGTAAAAGTGTCGTCTTCAATCCCAATTATGCTATGTATGTATGAAACAAGAGTATGAATTGTGCAAAATGGCTGATTGCTATTGCTATTGCTTATAATCTCTTTTGTACTCCTATTTTGCTTAAAATCTTTTTCTTCTTTCTCTTTTTTTGCTACTATGCTTGATGCTCAAACCAAGATATGAGACAAGTATGATGGATATGCACGTGAGAGACTTATGGCACAATGGTGATAGCAAGATGTTTGCACGCTAGAACTAGCTATGCGGCATAAGAGTAACACTACGGTGCACAAGTAACGTGGCCCGACCATATGGCGTACGCTCCATGGCACACGCCCATATGTCCTGTTTGTTCAAAGGGCCTAGAAGACACAAAGCATATGTTGTTCCTCTGTAGTAAAGCCAAGGAGGTTTGGAAAATGTTAGGGATGGATGATATTATTGATAAGGCGTGCAAAATAGATCATGTTGGAGAAGAGGTGTTGGCATATTTGCTGCTTCTGCCAGATCAAGATTTATGCATTCTGGGTAATTGCAATGTGCGCGAAATGATTGCTATCACATCATGGTATCTATGGTGGGAAAGACGAAAAGTGGTGTATAAGGAGACAACACGGAATGCAGAGCAGATTTCAATGGGGGTTCTAGCCCACACATCAAACTTCGTTAATGCATCGTCCACAAAGGCATCGGTTAAAAAAAATGTTGGACATATCCTCCCAAGGGGTTTGTTAAGCTTAATGTTGACGCTTCTTTTGACCATGACATTCTTAAGGGCACGATC
The DNA here is from genome assembly GCA_022496015.1 of Hordeum marinum. Lineage (NCBI taxonomy): Eukaryota > Viridiplantae > Streptophyta > Magnoliopsida > Poales > Poaceae > Hordeum > Hordeum marinum. The sequence continues at coordinate 28,231,283 of CM039673.1, read as the reverse complement.
GGGGCGGTTCTAAGAGATGACAAAGGAAGGTTTATTGCTAGAGGAAACGGAAAGATTTACTATTGCGCGATGTTTTAACAGCAGAAGCTCTACCTCTCAAATTTGGTCTCACACTGGCGCAAAGAGTAGGATGCAATCGCCTCATTATTAATTCAGACAATCTGAAGGTGATTGAAACCATGCAGAATGGAGGATATTCGGCGGGAGCGGCGGCAGCGATATTCAATGACTGTTTTTATTATGCTTGTGATTTTATTAGCTCAAGATTTGAACATTGTAATAGAGAAGCAAATAAAGTTGCTCTTGAACTTGCTAGATTAGCTAGATTTTCTTTCACTTCTCATTGGTTTGAGGAACCTTTACGTGAAATTATAACAATCCTCACAGATGATGTACGATTATCTCTAATGAATATTGCTTTCGGTTTATTTTCAAAAACAGTACGAAGCCGCGGCCTCACGAGCGCATCCACCCAACCTTAATCATAACCGAGCTGCCATCCTCGATCCCAATTCCCTTCGGCCTCCAAGCAACCCTAACCCTAGCTAACAAGCCGTCATGACCCATCATCCGTTCATTCTGCTCGACCGCGAGATTGATTTCTCCTTCGCCGAGGTGGCAACCGGTGGAGAGTTAATCCGCTCCGCGTGGGAAGGACTACAAGAAGTACCAAGCCTGCAAGAGTTGAGTGATGCAGTCACCGAATACATGGGGGCCTTCAAGGCCCGCGCATTCGTCACCGACCCACCGGAACTCTCCTCCCTCCACATACTGGTGCCGACGGAATACATCAGGCTCCCGCCACTACTCCAAGACATGCACTTGGGCCACATCTCCAGCGCGTACAAGAACCTGGTCGCCCTTTCGGTCGGTTGCCGCCCTAGCACCGGTATGATGGAGATAGGAGGCTACCTGATCTACGACGCCACTAAGGACTCCCTCTCCGTGGTCCCCAAGCTTCTCGACGACGACTTTCATGCCGCCATTGGGTGCCAGTCGGCCGTCGTCGTGTGCAACGGGGACGGCGGCGGCTTTTTTCTTGCCGAACTCGTCTGAAGTGGTATTTTTTTATCAAAAAAATTTGCTGGCGTTGGACAACAAAGCACGACAACAGTAGTAAAGATGTATAGTTAGCGTTGGCCACGTGTACGCCAACATCATGGAATATACTGTTGGCGTGGGATCCAACACCACCACTATATTTTAACCGTGGCGCCATATTGGTGGCATCGGGTGTCCACGCCAGCAAGGCCATTTTTGTCACGTCATAGCTAGGCTTTTCTGCACTAGTGGGGTTTTATTCATACTAGTTGAGTTTACTTTGTCTACATCAGGTCATCTTACTTAAAGCATTACTTTGTTTTACTTAATACTCTAGATGCATGCTAGATTGCGGTCGATGGGTGGAGTAATAGTAGTAGATGTAGACAGGAGTCGGTCTACTTGTTTATGGACGTGATGCCTATATATATGATCATTGTCGTGAATAAATATTGCATAACTATGCGCTTTTCTATCAATTACCAAATAGTAATTTATTTACCCACCATATGCTTTCTTCGAGAGAGAAACCTCTAGTGAAAACTATATATGGCCCCGGGTCTTCGCTAAAACACCAAAAATATTGTTGCCTTTTATTTACAGTTAATTTATTTTATATTTATATTATCTATCTATCACTACTTACCGCTTGCAAGTAACAAGTTCAAGGGAATTGATAACCCTCTTGCCCACTTGGGTGCAAGTGTGTGCTCTTTTGTGTGTAGGCGCTGAAGACGGATACTTGTGTGGTCCTCCTATTGGTTCAATATCCTTGGTTCTCATTAAGGAAAATACTTATCTCTACTGTGTTGCATCTCCCCTCCTCTTCAGGGAAAATCACAATGCAATTTACAAGTAGAAAACTCTGGATGACAAGACCGCACCGGTCCTAAACGACGAGCACTGGGACTACGACATGCACATGGCGCGTCCATGCGACCACATCCTCCACGCCCAACATTGGTCAAGAAACAAGTTGATCGTCACCGCACCGAGCCCTCCTTCAACAATGGTGACCCTATGCTACTCAAGTTGCAACCGTACGCGCAGTCCTCCATCGCTAATCGGCCCTGCGCCAAGCTTGTGTACATGTTCTTCAGGTCGTTCAAGATCATTGACAAAATCAGCAAGTTGGCATACAAGCTGAAGCTGTCGACAGACAGACGGATCCAACCAGTCTTCCACGTCACCCAACTGAAGCCATTCACGCCCAACTACACATAGGTCTTCACCGAACTACCACAACCTCCTGATCTCGTCGGCCGTGACGACGAGCTGGTGGAAATCATGGAGCGGCGCAAGGTCAAGCGCGGCAACAACCCAATCGTGCAACTCAGGTCAAGAGGTCGGATACGACGGCAACGACAACATAGGAAGACTACGAGACCCTCCATCTCCTGTCTCCTCTAGCGGCGGTCTAGCAAGATAAATTCGAGGATGACAATGAACACCCGGTTTTTCCTGAAGATGGAGCTCATTTTGAAAACGCGGGGAATTTCACACCTGCATTGACAGCTAACGATGCAGTGGACGTGTAATATGCGTGACCCCTCTGCCTTGTTGGCAGGACCCACCGAGAGAGTGTAACTAGCGATTGGGACAGAGAGCGAGGCATGCGTGGTTGTATTCTGAACCGAATCCCCTCACCTAACTTTGTACCCCTGTTCTTCCTTGGCAAGAAACCCCTCTTCCAAATCTGATCTCACCTCCCTTCTCCTCTACCGACTCGATCCTAATCGGGGTTCGTGACACGACTTATCTTGGCATAGGTGTTTGTGACACATCATATCTTAACATAAGCAGGACATGAGCTTGGGAGCAACCCCTTGAGCCGTGACATGATCAAACGACTAATGAGACAACTAATCCCCCTTCCATTTGAATTAGTAGGCCGGCGTGGCCATATATACATCTCCAATATTGACTTGCATTTTCATTATATAACCTTTGGTATGTGAGATGATATTTCGAGTGTGAATAAACGAAGCGCCGAACCGCAGCCCTCCTCGTGCGTTTGCTGCGTTAACATATCCACCGTTGGCTGATCGATCCAACGGTCCGAGCGAGTCCTCTCTTTCTCTTCTGGCAAGTTTCCTCGGTCTGGCTATTTTAGATCTACGAGGCAAACAAACCCACCTTCTCCTTCCTCGCTCGATCCCCAAATCAAATCGCTCCCTGCTTCCTCCACCCAACCCTAACCCTAGCCGCGCCGCCACCATCCATCCATCCATCCCTAAATCCCTTCTCCCTCCGCCCTCCACCCAACCCTAATCCCTACCTTAGCTAGCTAGCCGCCATGCGCTCTTCGTTCGCTCTGCTCAACCGCCAGGTCGATTTCTCCTTCGCCAAGGAGGCAACCGGCGGAGACGGCGGAGAGTTAATCCGCTCCGCGTGGGAAGGAATACAAGAAGTACCGAGCCCGCAAGAGTTGAGGGATGCAGTCACCAAGTACATGGGGACCCTCAAGGCCCAAGCAGTCATCGCCGAGCCGCCGGACCTCTCCCGCCTCCGCATACTGGCGCCGGTGGAATACATGGAGCTCCCGCCGCCACTCCTAGACATGAACTCTGGCCGCATCTCCAGCGCCGACAAGAACCTGGTCGCCATTTCCGTCGGTTGCCGCCCTGGCACCGGTATGAGGGAAATAGGAGGCTACCTGATCTACGACGCCAGTAAGGACTCCCTCTCCGTGGTCCCCAGGCTTCTCGACGACGACTTTCATGCCGCCATCGGGTGCCAGTCGGCCGTCGTCGTGTGCAACGGGGACGACGGCGGCTTTTTTCTTGCCGAACTCGTCTGGCTCAGGCCGGAATTCTCCCAAGCAGCAATCTGGCTGTGGAACTCGTCCGCCCCAGAATCAGGATGGTCCTTGAAGTCCGCGCGTGTGCGCCTTCCGCCGGGTTTCTGCTCTAACCTGTGTTTCTCTTATCGCGGATCTATCCTCTGCTGGGTGGATCTGCTCGAAGGCATGGTAATGTGTGATCTGGGCAAAGACTGCAGCAACTCGAGCGACCCGGAGCTCTATTTCATTCCCTTGCCTGCAGATTGTCCATCCTATGATACCGACGACAACTGGAACCGATACTACCTCTGCCCCGAGAAGTTCCGTTCCATGGCATGTGTTGGTGGCACCATCAAGTTCGTCACCATGGATGGCAGTGTTAAACATGTGCGCGGCAAAGAATTTGATCTGACTGTCTATACTCTGTTGCCTGACCTGTCACACTGGGAAATGAGCAGCAAGTACAATGTTGAAAACATATGGGCAAACCAGTCCTACCATTCTACCGGCATGCCAAAGATTGCTCCAACGTGCCCTGTCCTGAGCCTTCATGAAAACGGTGTGATCTACCTAGTCTTCGCCAATGTCAGGGCAAGCGCTAGACTAGAGTACAGTTTCAGGGCAAGAAGTAGACTAGAGTACAAAGGCCAGTATTTGGTTCGTGTCGACGTTGAGAACAACAAGGTCCATGTCTGTCCACGCACTGCAGATTGTACTCTTGGTTTCAGTCTCTTGGGCAGTGATTTGAGGGCGTACCGTCAAGGTTTACTGGATCACCCGGTACGTACTACCGTCACTACTGAGCATAGTTTCATTTGCATATCAATTTATTTATGTTCACTATTACTAAACATGCTCTCATTTCCATGCTATGGTAACTATGCTTGGGTTTTTAATTGATTAAATGTCAATGCTTGTTTATAGAATCCAGTTTCTGTCGTGCTTGCCAATAGAAATCAAGATATTTGACCATCTGCCTATATTTGATAGTCATCCACAATCATGATTCTGAAATCAATTGTTACTACAAAGTTACTCTGCACCCTTGTCATATTATGACACAACTTCTTTCACATCATGATGACATTCTTTTTGCATGTCTTAAGGGCTGTTTTTTTTCTTTTCCTTTTTTGCTTGATGGACCTACAGTGTTATCGTAAGCTTCGCCTGTCCACTTTAATATTTATAATGACGCGGGCATTCAGCGATTATAGCAGGGTACGCGTAGTTTGCTTCTGAACTCGGAATTGGTATGACCCTAGTCCATTCAAAAGATGCACATAATAGATGGAGCATAATTTCAATCTAGAGCAAAGGCTCTGAAGTGACACATGTAGCTGTTTCAACAATTTTAATTCAGAGCATCTTGGACTGACCTTAGACAACGTGTTGGTGTTCCCCGATTCGTTAATTTCGCCGCATATGTACTCTGCCTCGCACTTTTTCCTTTTTAACTAAAATTGTTTTCATGGTAATTCTGACCTGACATATGTGATCACATTATAAAAGTAATATATTTGACTAACAGCTCTATTTGTTTTTGCAGAGAGAGATAGAAGCAAGTGAGATGGTGACAAGTGGAAAGAGCAAGAAACTTTGAGATGTTAGCAACATAACATGTGGAACCGCCACTTAGGCCCACTGGAGACATTTCATGTTATCATTATCAGATGTTATGTTAAAACTTAATGGTGATAAGTATGTGCTGTCAGCCATGCCTTTATATGTACTGAGTGGCTTGTTTTGGATTTGTAACTGGTCATGGCCGTTTCACGTGTACTTTGTCTTTTCTATAATAGTATTGTTCTTGTGTTGATTCTGGTTGTGTATTGTTCTTTCCTTGCGGGTTGTGTTGATTCTGGTTATGTATTGTTCTTAACTTGTGGGCATGTTTTCTCCTATTATAGTGTGTCCACTTAGACCATGTTTGGATCGTCTCAAGCGTGCTCCTGGAGCAGTGCTGAACTACATGGAGTTCATTTATCATGGAGCAGTGCTCCTGGAGCAGTGCGGCTCTGCGTAGTCAAAAGAGCAGAGCAGAACAGCATGCAGTTCATTTATCATGGAGTGGCTAAAACCAAACTCCATGGCTCTGCGGGAATGGATTGATTTTGAACAGGCTCTTAATTTCCCATTGATGTAGCAAACTATTTGATGTTTGATTGATTGCCCCCATCATTTTGACTAATATGACACGAGAAACAAATGGAAAAGGTTGGTTTTTACAATGGTTGAACAAACCAAAAAAACTAAAAAAATTCGGTTGAGATTGTTTTTCTGTTCTTTTTTAGAAGAAAAAAAAAACTGTCTTGATAGAACAAAAGGTGTCCATGTAGTCTGGTTGCCTCCCAATGTTAATTGGATTACTAACCACTACGGGTGCCTTGTTTTTCTTTCTGAGACAAGTTACAAATCAACATATGATTTTGCTTGTATCAAATCCATACATCACCTGAAATCAGGCTGAAAGAGATGAGATCATACATAAACAAAAACAAAGAAATTTCCTTCTTTTTATTGGGCGTGCACTGCAGTCTGTTCAGACTTAAAATATCATAGCATGGCCATGAACGAGGTTCCGTTGTATGCATGAGAATGGAGTTCTCTCTCAAATAAATAATATAATATGGTCATACAAATAATATGCTATGCCCAAAAGAGCCATGCGAATTCATATTCATAGAAATAATATGTTTGTGTACATCCAGCTACTTCGAGGTTAGAATAGCATCAATATAAAAAGGACAGGTAGCAATATTCAGAATTACTTAGAATAACAAACAACTCCTGATACAACAACATTTACGCAGGCCTTGCTTGAGAATCAATGAACATTCAGATCCTTTCACAGAATCCGCATTACTCCTTTCCCATGGTGCATCAATGAAGAGGATGATTGATCTCTCTATTAGCCTTGCAAAGTTCCTAAAAGAGAATCAAATATCAATATGTCAAAGGATATAAACAATGTGGTAGCTTCAGCTTGGAATCTACAAGCACCACAGATTTACTATCCAATTTAATAGTCACTAACTTGGAAGGCTAATCTGCTACTATACCAACATGTTTCATTGGCAACTACCACACCACAAAGCAAATACTTGTCAAACTTTCAAGACCGCTGCAAGTACTGCAGTCACATATCAACAATGAGAAATTTCATGACCCAACCAACCTGCAATGCACCATCATTTTGTCTCACCAAGCAGTCTTTTCGCAACCAACAGTGACCTCACCCAACCTGTGAATCAAGACTTACAATGAATGAACTAACTTCTAAATATAGTGCCAGATTTTATAAATTTCTCAACTCACATTGTAATAACTTCATCGATAAACTTTTGGACTGTCAAAGTGCAAGGTGTTACTCTGTGCTTGAAAGCTATCACGCTATCACGGAGAAGGTCGGGTATGAACGACCTCATCACGAACGAGAAAGCAGCTTCAAGCTGCTCAGGAGACTGTTTCAAAGTACTTAATTCTCGTCAAAAAATACATAAAAGATACTGTTGTATAAAGAAGATACAAAAGGAGATGTCACGTACGTAATCGGCGTGCTTGAAGAAGTTATTGGAGAAGTGTAGCAAGCCAGTACTATTGTTCCAATACGGGATATGAATAATTTCGCCGTTGTCGTCATACTCCGCATCAAAAATATAAACATCATCCATTGCTGGGATAGTTGTGATTGTATCTGTCCAATAAATTCTAACAATGGAAGAAACGAAGTTCCTATAATCATTTCCTTGTAACATCTTGAGCAAAGTATCAAGAATTTCGCTAACTTTGATGCGATCAAAGTAAGATAATAGGCAATAATGATTACAAAGTAAGGCTGTGACAGCCTCGCTTTGTAGGTCAGCTTCTGCAGGAGGATGCAACAGAAAGTCAAGCAGATGATTACAATGCGTTGGTAATAACCCGTTGGCTGCACGGAATGCTTCCCTAAACATAGCAGAAATTTTAGCATAGTCCTGGAGAGCTGATGCACGATTAAATTGCTTTATAGGAACAGAATCATCGAAACGGAAATTTCCATCTTCAAACAGCAATTGGGCTGAAGTAAAATCACCATCAGAGCTGATGTCACTGAAATGTTTTCGGCACAATCCAATTAGAACCTGCCTGGACCAATACCGCAACTGTTTAGACAAATATTTCAGTGAGATGATTGAACTGGCTCTGTTGAATGGGGTAAGTAGCTCAGGTGGCAAAGTAACTGTGTAGAACCGGTCACAAGCATTGATTTTGTCATTCCAAGTTTGAAAGTCAATCGTTTGAAACCTGCAGGAACCAATATAATTAGTGCTTCATCCACTACTTTGCATTATTTGTTGTTTGAAACTACAAAATGCTATCAAGTAAACGGTTATGTGCACAGTACATATTGTTACTACCTATACAGAAAAGTCAGTCTGGCTGTGGGCATTGCGTTTTGGTGCCCGGACTGAGGTGCACCTGGTATCTAGCCCGTTGCATCTTTTATTGGGATTCGGAAAATGGGATGTCAGGTGTCAGGTCTGATAGGTGGGAAATTCCTGTATCTAACATATACAGGTGTGAACAGTTATAACCGATGGGGCTTTAGCGTAGCGCCGTCGGGCGATTTGAGTTTGGGATAGATGGCATCGCCCATCGATGGAATCTATTCCATGGCTCCGACGCATCTGGATCCATCTGGTAGTGGCCCAGTCTGCCAGCATATGACATCTTTATCCAAAGTACATGTCTAGTGACCAATACTACAGATATACAACATCAATCTTGAGATGACCAGAAGGCCGAGATTTCAGGAATGTTATGCTGTTAAAGCAAGATACCACAGCATCGAATGACCAAATACAAAATTACTGAAAAGCAGTATTACTTACTTGCCACCTCTGATTCTCGGATTAACTCTGATTGTGGAGTCTCTCTTTATGTGATAATATGATAGAAGCTGCTCAGGGTCCAATACCTTCCCACAAAAAATTGAGTAACAATCATTTGACTTTACTCCCGCTCTAGCACAAGCAGCCTCCGTAAGCATGTTTACATTTGAAGTATTTAGATTTTTCTGAAGAGACATGCTTGATCCACAAAGGTCTACAAACAGCTGAGATGTGAGAAGGAAAAGCTGAGTCAAATGTTTAATATCAGATAGGCTCTCCATAAAGTTGTTCCGAGTATTACATTTACCTGAGTTTCATTCCTTCTCTTCTTCATATTTTTAAATGACCCACAAAGGGCACAGAAATATCCTCGGTTCTCACTTTCACTTTCATCATATGTAGGAAGTGGGCCGGCCGGTGCAGAAGTGTTTAGCAACTCCTTGCTTTCCCTGCACATAACAGAAGCAAGTGATGAAAACATGCAACAGCTCATTGAAATAAATAGACCAACATGCAACACAATAATATGCAGAAACATGAAGTTTGCAAATTACATATTCATTGAAAACTAGTTGAACAGGTGGTACCAATTGCGGAGAGATACACACCAATTATGGACAGATAATATCACAAAATAACAGTTGCATTTTTCTACATATACAAGCACCAAATGAGCAAATTCTACATCCGACATGGGCAACAAAGTATCAATAAAATTTGATCATTCTGCAATAATCAGAAAATTATGACATGGGTCCACACAAAGTCAGAAGTAGCAATAAGCTATACTGTAGCTTGAATGCGAAGTGCTATTTCAGAATCTTGCCTTTAACTCTTCGAATCGAAGAGAGTAATTGTTTGCTTCCTCGCCATCAGAAAGTAGCTTCATATCCTCACTCATAGAGTCAGCCTTGAGGTAGAAATCCATCTACAAGCAATTATATAATCAACCGGAATGTAAAAGCATAACAAGTAGTTCAAAGAATTTCACATGATTAGTGATGACAATACCTTCGTTATGTAATTATCCTTCAACATCCGTTTGTTGGACCCAAGACAACCTCCTTTGTCACTACGTATAAACGATCCATCAATATACTCTGGTAACTCACTGCAAAAAAGACAAAAAATATCAATATTTCTAGAATGAAGAGACTACATACTGAAGCATGTATCACAACGAAAAGAAATGGATAATTAAAGAGACAAAACTTGTTCCTTGCACAAATTTAAACCAACCTTGAATCAATTTCACCAAGCATGCTCTTGACATTCAGACCAAAAACCTACAATGAGTAGCAAATAAGTTTTCATCATATTAAACTTCTACAGAATTCTGGAGAACCATAGAAAAAACAATCCAACAACTATTTCACTTTCACGTTTCCTTTTCTCTGAGACCAAACTAATCTATTTGATGTGATTTCCTATGAAGCAAATGCATATGAGCGTAATTAATAATTACCGTGACATTGCCAACCGGACCGAACTTAATGAATTTGACCAGTTTAAGAGAACAGGTACACATGTCTTAACTGCGCACTACCTACAGCAACTATCTAGCTATACTAGCTCAAATACAGACTTTTATTGCTAATTGCTATCGTCTCTGAATTTTCTTGCAAGGGGACTTACAGCATTAGCCTTTAGGGCCTTCGGCTCAGGAGCATTAGCCTAGTCCATTCAAAAGATGCACATAATAGATGGAGCATAATTTCAATCTAGAGCAAAGGCTCTGAAGTGACACATGTAGCTGTTTCAACAATTTTAATTCAGAGCATCTTGGACTGACCTTAGACATCGTGTTGGTGTTCCCCGATTCGTTAATTTCGCCGCATATGTACTCTGCCTCGCACTTTTTCTTTTGTAACTAAAATTGTTTTCATGGTAATTCTGACCTGACATATGTGATCACATTATAAAAGTAATATATTTGACATACAGGTCTATTTGTTTTTGCAGAGAGAGATAGAAGCAAGTGAGATGGTGGCAAGTGGAAAGAGGACGAAAATTTGAGATGTTGGCAACATAACATGTGGAACCGCCACTTAGGTCCACTGGAGACATTTCATGTTATCATTATCAGATGTTATGTTAAAACTGAATGGTGATTAGTATGTGCTGTCAGACATGCCTTTATATGTACTGAGTGGCTTGTTTTGGATTTGTAACTGGTCATGGCCGTTTCACGTGTACTTTGTCTTTTCTATAATAGTATTGTTCTTGTTGTGTTGATTCTGGTTATGTATTGTTCTTTCCTTGCGGGCATGTTTTCTCCTATTGTAGTGTGTCCACTTAGACCATGTTTGGATCGTCTCAAGTGTGCTCCCACGGCTCTGCGTGGTCAAAAGAGCGGAGCAGAAGAGCATGCAGTTCATTTATCATGGAGTGCCATGGCTCTGCGGGAATGGAGAGATTTTGGACGGGCTCTTAGTTTCCGAATGATGTAGCAAACTATTTGATGTTTGATTGATTGCCCCCATCATTTTGACTAATATGACACGAGAAACAAATGGAAAAGGTTGGTTTTTACAATGGTTGAACAAACCAAAAAAACTAAAAATTCTGGTTGGATTGTTTTTTTGTTCTTTTTTAGAAGAAAAAAAAACTGTCTTGATAGAGCAAAATGTGTCCATGTAGTCTGGTTGCCTCCCGATGTTAATTGGGTTACTAACCACTACATGTACCTTGTTTTTCTTTCAGAGACAAGTAACAAATCAACATATGATTTTGCTTGGATCAATTCCATACATCACCTGAAATCAGGATGATAGAGATGAGATCATACATAAACCATCGTATGCAAAACAAAAACAAAGAAATTTCCTTCTTTTTATTGGGCGTGCACTGCAGTCTGTTCAGCCTGAAAACATGCATAGCATGGCCGTGAATGAGGTTCCGTTGTATGCATGAGAATGGAGTTCTCTCTCAAATAAATAATATAATATGGTCATACAAATAATATGCTATACCCAAAAGAGCCATACGAATTCATATTCATAGAAATAATATGTTTGTGTACATCCAGCTACTTCGAGGTTAGAATAGTATCAATATAAAAAGGGATAAGTATATTTTCCGTCCTCGAACTTTGGCGATAGCATAGACGTCGTCCCTCAACTCCGAAACCACTAAAACTCAGTCCCTCAACTATTTAAACCGGATACTTTTCATCCCTCGTGACGCTTAAAGTGGTTTTGGTAAGACATGGACCCGGTTTTGACTAAAACCGTCCACATGGCCTGTTTTTGACCCAACAAAACTACTGGAGTAGTGTACTTGTACTCATGTTTGTGGTTATCCCTTATGGTTATGTCAGCATTCATGTTTGTGGTTGCTTGTAAGACTAATCAGTACTATTTCTGATTTTAATTTGTCAGACTTCGAGAATTCCCTTGTGGTTTGTTTGTAAGACTAATCAGTACTATGTTTGTGGTTATGTCAGCCTATGTTTGTCATGCAATCTGTTCAGTTCTGTACTCTATCCAATCATCTATGGACAAGTGAACAATCTGCCATGTATTCAGTTTACACAATGGTCTAAAATCATGTGAACAATCTGCTATGAGTCTCATTCAGTTTATACAATGGTCTGAAACTGAAACCATCTAGTTAGCATACAATTTATTGTTACCAAACTAGACAAACATAAGACTGAAATGCTCTGTGCAAACCCAATTTTTCAAAAATAACATAGGTCAGATTACATGGCGGTCAAAACCAGGCCACGTGGACAGTTTTAGTCAAAACCGGGTCTACGTCATACCAAAACCACTTTAAGCGTCGCGAGGGACGAAAAGTATCCGGTTTAAATAGTTGAGGGACTGAGTTTTAGTGGTTTCGGAGTTGAGGGAAGACGTCTATGCTATCACCAGAGTTCGAGGACGAAAAATATACTTATCCCATATAAAAAGGACAAGTAGCAATATTCAGAATTACTTAGAAAAACAAACAACTCCTGATACAACAACATTTACACAGGCCTTGCTTGAGAATCAATGAACATTCATCCAGCTATTCACGCAGGCCTTGCATGAGAATCAATGAACATGCAGGTCCTTTCACAGAATCCGCATTACTCCTTTCCCATGGTGCATCAATGAAGAGGATGTCTCTCTATTAGCCTTGCAAAGTTCCTAAAAGAGAATCAAATATCATATGTCAAAGGATATAAATAATGTGGTAGCTTCAGCTTGGAATCTATAAGCACCACAGATCTACTAACCAATTTAATAGTCACTAACTTGGAAGGCTAATCTGCTACTATACCTACATGTTTCATTGGCAACTACCACACCACAAAGCAAATACTTGTCAAACTTTCAAGAATGCTGCAAGCACTACAGCCACATATCAACAATGAGAAATTTCATGACCCAACCAACCTGCATTGCACCATCATTTGGACTCACCAAGCAGTCTTGACGCAACCAACAGTGACCTCACCCAACCTGTGAATCAAGACTTACAATGAATGAACTAACTTCTAAATATAGTGCCAGATTTTATAAATTTCTCAACTCACATTGTAATAACTTCATCGATAAACTTTTGGACTGTCAAAGGGCAAGGTGTTACACTGTACATGAAGGCTATCATGCTATCACGGAGAAGGTCGGGTATGAACGACCTCATCACGAGCGAGAAAGCAGCTTCAAGCTGCTCAGGAGGCTGTTTCAAAGTACTTGATTCTCATCAAAAAATACATAAAAGATACTGTTGTACAAAGAAGATACAAAAAGAGATGTCACGTACGTAAGCAGCATGCTTGAAGAAGTTGTTCGAGAAGTGTAGCAAGCTAAGACTTCTGTTCCAATACGGGATATAAGTAATTTTGTTGTTGTCATCATACTTCGCATCAAAAAGATAAACATCATTCATTGCTGGGATAGTTTGGATTCTTTTTATCCAACCAATATTATCAATGGAAGTGAGGAAGTTATTATAATCATTTCCTTGTAACATCCTGATCAAAGTATCAAGAATTTCGCTAACTTTGATGCGATCAGAGTAAGATAATAGGCAATAATGATTACAAAGAAAGGCTGTGACAGCCTCGCTTTGTGGGTCAGCTGTTTGAGGAGGATGCAACAGAAAGTCAAGCAGATGATAAGAATGCATTGGTAATAACCCGTTGGCTGCACGGAATGCTTCCCTAAAAATTGCAGAAATCTTAGCATAGTCCCGGAGAGCTGATGCACGATTATATCGCTTTATAGGAACAGAATCATCGAATCTGAAATTTCCATCTTCAAACAGCAATTGGGCTGAAGTAAAATCACCATCAAAGCTGATGTCACTGAAATGTTTTCGGCACAATCCAATTAGAACCTGACTGGACCAATACCGCAACTGTTTTGACAAATATTTCACTGAGATGATTGAATTGACTCTGTTGAACTGGGTAAGTAGCTAGGGTGGCAAAGTAACTGTGTGGTACCGGTCACAAGCATTGATTTTGTCATTCCAAGTTTGAAAGTCAATCGTTTGGAACCTGCAGGAACCAATATAATTAGTGCTTCATCCACTACTTTGCATTATTTGTTGTTTGAAACCACAAAATGTTATCAAGTAAACGGTTATGTGCATAGTACATATTGTTACTATCAGTCTGGCTGTGGGCATTGCATTTTGCTGCCCGGACTGAGGTGCACCTGGTATCTAGCCCATTGCATCTTTTATTGTGATTCGGAAAATGGGATGTCAGGTGTTAGGTCTGATGGGTGGGAAATTCCTGTATCTAACATATACATGTGTGAACAGTTATAACCAATGGGGCTTTAGCGTAGTGCCGTCGGGCAATTTGAGTTTGGGATAGATGGCGTCGCCCATTGGTGGAATCTGTTTCATGGCTGCGACGCGTCTGGATCCATCTGGTAGTGGCCCAGTCTGCCAGCATATGACATCTTTATCCAAAGTACATGTCTAGCGACCAATACTACAGATATACAGTAGATAATATAGCATACAACGTACAACGTCAATCTTGAGATGACCAGAAGGCCGAGATTTCAGGAGTGTCATGCTGTTAAGCAAGATACCACAGCATCGAATGACCAAATACAAAATTACTGAAAAGCAGTATTACTTACTTGCCACCTCTGATTCTCGGATTAACTCTGATTGTGGAGTCTCTCTTTATGTGATAATATGTTAGAAGCTGCTCAGGTTCCAATACCTTCCCACAAAAAATTGAGTAACAATCATTTGACTTTACTCCCGCTCTAGCACAAGCAGCCTCCATAAGCATGTTTACATTTGAAGTATTCAGATTTTTCTGAAGAGACATGCTTGATCCACAAAGGTCTACAAACAGCTGAGATGTGAGAAGGAAAAGCTGAGTCAAATGTTTAATATCAGATAGGCTCTCCATAAAGTTGTTCTGAGTATTACATTTACCTGAGTTTCATCCCTCCTCTTCTTCATATTTTTACATGACCCAGAAAGAGCACAGATATATCCTCGGTTCTCACTTTCACTTTCATCATATGTAGAAAGTGGGCCGGTGCAGAAGTGTTTAGCAACTCCTTGCTTTCCCTGCACATAACAGAAGCAAGTGATGAAAACATGCAACAGCTCATTGAAATAAATAGACGAACATGCAACACAATAATATGCAGAAACATGAACTTTGCAAATTACATATTCATTGAAAACTAGTTGCACAAGTGCTACCAATTGCAGACAGATACACACCAATTGTGGACAGATAATATCACAAAATAACAGTTGCATTTTTCTACATATACGAGCGCCAAATGAGCAAATTCTACATCCAACATGAGCAACAAAGTACCAATAAAATTTGATCATTCTGCAATAATCAGAAAATTATAACATGGGTCCACACAAAGTCAGAAGTAGCAATAAGCTATACTGTAGCTTGAATGCAAAGTGCTATTTCAAAATCTTGCCTTTAACTCTTCGAATCGAAGAGAGTAATTGTTTGCTTCCTCGCCATCAGAAAGTAGCTTCATATCCTCACTCATAGAGTGAGCCTTGAGGTAGAAATCCATCTACAAGCAATTATATAATCAACCGGAATGTAAAAGCATAACAAGTAGTTCAAAGAATTTCACATGATTAGTGATGACAATACCTTCGTTATGTAATTATCCTTCAACATCCGTTTGTTGGACCCAAGACAACCTCCTTTGTCACTACATATAAACGATCCATCAATATACTCTGGTAACTCACTGCAAAAAAGACAAAAAATATCAATATTTCTAGAATGAAGAGACTACATACTGAAGCATGTACCACAACGAAAAGAAATGGATAAGTAAAGAGACAAAACTTGTTCCTTGGCACAAATTTAAACCAACCTTGAATCAATTTCACCAAGCATGCTCTTGACATTCAGACCAAAAACCTACAATGAATAGCAAATAAGTTTTCATCATATTAAGCTTCTACAGAATTCTGGAGAACCATAGAAAAAACAATCAAACAACTATTTCACTTTCACGTATCCTTTTCTCTGAGACCAAACTAATCTATTTGATGTGATTTCCTATGAAGCAAATGCATATGAGCGTAATTAATAATTACCGTGACATTGCCAACCGGACCGAACTTAATGAATTTGACCAGTTTAAGAGAACAGGTACACATGTCTTAACTGCGCACTACCTACAGCAACTATCTAGCTATACTAGCTCAAATACAGACTTTTATTGCTAATTGCTATCGTCTCTGAATTTTCTTGCAAGGGGACTTACAGCATTAGCCTTTAGGGCCTTCGGCTCAGGAGCATTAGCAGGTACTTTCTCCTCCAGTTTTGGCTCTGCAGGTTCCGGTGTAGCAATTGATAATGAAGGAGCTGCAGGCGAATCTGCAGCCAACGGTTTGAAGTCTTCAAACTTCTCCATGTCAACTTCTTCTTCCATAGTCACACATATTACCTAATGGCATAGGCCACACGGTAATGTCAGCAAAACATATAAGCACTGATACTATAATTTGACACGATAGGTAGATGTTTCTACGTTCTTTGGACAATAAATGTATACCTCTCCAACTTTTACCGCTTTGGCAACATCACCCTGAACAATCTTAGCAAGATAACCCTCTTCCATGCACTCTATCGTCTGTGATGTGGCTTTAGCCTAATTAGATGAAGTGCATACATATGTTATTTAGCTTCTGGTACAGACCAAGAACATGCAACTTGCAGCTGTAAACTGTCATCTAGTAACTCTGGCGCGGTTTTAGGGACGCGCGCAGCGCAAGCAAGAGAGAGACGGCGAGCCCCATACCTTGGGCGCGAGATCACTTGTGGGTGCGGGCATGAAAGTGTGCGGCCTTGCGGTGTACCCGTCCCTGTCGCCGCGACCCCCTTCATCTCCTCGCCCTCCAGCCACCACAGGTATGCAGGACGCGGCGTCCATCTCTGACCCAATCTGCGCACAAGGCACAAGTAGAATAAAATTGGTCAGCATTGCAAATGAAATGCATATCATTTTCACAAGTACATGCGCATGGTGAGGATATTAAAACTGAGGAATTCAGGCTAAAACCGAACACAGTGTTGTACCAAACTAGATAATCCTGGAGGAGATTAAGGAGAGAAGACAATGCAGTTACAACGAGATATGAATAGGAGGAGAAGGAGAGCCCCCGTATATACCTTTGCGGGCAGATCCGCGGCGGGCGCATGGGGCTCGGAAGTGCCGTCGTAGGAGTAGGAGTCCCTCTGGCCGCGACCCCCTTCACTGGCCAACTGATTCTGCACGCACGGCGTCGGGCTCCCTGGCCGCACCAGCGTCGGGATGCACCTCGGGACCCCGCCCTTGTGGCCGAGCCGCGTGGAGTTGGCGTCGACCAGGCGTTGGGGAGGCGTGTCGCGGTAGCACCCGCACGTCAGCACGGCCGCCTCGGCGCCGGCTGCGGACGTGCCCTCGCCGAAGGGTCGAGGGCGTCGGGGAGGCGTGTCGCCGTAGCACCCGCACCTCGGGACGGCCTCCTTGCCGCTCAGGACCCGCTTGCCGAGCGACCGGCTCCCGCCCTCACCAGCCGCCGGTGTAGAGCGGCGGGGAGCGGGGTTGGAGTAGTAGCCGCGCCTCGCGACGGCCTCCTCCTCCTCGACGCCGTTCGCGTCGCACTCGCCCGTCCTCGTCGCCGCGGCGGGCCTGTCGCCCAAGTAGCGCGTGGTCGTCGGGCCGGATCGGGAGGAGCGGGTGACGCTCGTCGGCCCCTCCTCCGCCGCCGGGTCGCCGACGGGTCCCACTGCCGCGTGCCATTAACAGACAACAACGCCGTGCGTGGCCTCTTGCCTCTCCCCCCGCCACGCGACTTCTCAATCCTCATTGTCCTCTTTGCCCCTGCCATATGGCTCGCCGGGTCATTTTCGGGTGACTTTCGGAGACCAGAAGAGAAGGATGAAGCGAGCAGGCTCAATTCAACCTGGGGCCTAATGTTGGGGATATAACCCCGTAATATGACCCGACTTGAAGGCTTCGGCTGAGATTACTGTCTCATGAGCTGGCCCAATGGGGAAGCCACCAACTGAAGGCCCAAGAAGTTAGGCGGCTCAAGACGTGGGCTAGACGATGACCCGGAGAGGAAAGACCCGGACGTGTAAGACGTCTCAAGGATAACTTGAACAAGGAGATAGAGATAGGCTCGGAGATGTGATATGACTCGGTTAAACAATTGTAAGAGCCGATGGTCCTGACCTCTTATATAAAGGCAGACCCGAGGCGACTTAGGGGGTGGGGATCGAAAGCTCCCTTGTAATCGATACAACAAGTAATACAACGCAAAGCAGGACGTAGGCTATTACCTCGACTTGAGGGGCCGAACCTGGGTAAACCCGTGTCTCTTGTCCCGATCAATCCCTTTGAGTCCACCACAATGGCGATGGCCTCGAATCCAAGTCCGCTAACCCGGACACCCGTCGTGATAAATCCACGACACTTTCCTTGCCGGCCATCCTCATCGCATGTCCTCATCGCTGTTCGCCGCCCTTGCTGGTCGTCCCTGTCGTCGTTCATCTGTCCTCACCACCCGCGGTCACCACCCTCTGTTTTGTAGCAAGAGTCGAAGCCGGTCGTAGCAATAAACAAGTCGGTTGTAGCAAAAAAACAAGTCGCCGTGCGCGGTCGCCATGCTCGCCCATCCTTTATTTGTAGCAAAAAGGAAGTTGATCGTAGCAAACAACGGAGCCGGTTGCAGCTTTTCTTCGTCGACCATGGCTTTCGTCGTGTATGCATGGTTGAAACTTTTTTAACCGTCGGTTGAAGCTTTTCTCATAGCCAATTACAGCTTTCGGGGTTTGCGCAATGCCCCACCTCCAAAAATCAGTCTTGTTGAATCTTTTTCCAAAACGATTGTAGCTTTTCAATTGCACGGTGTCTCGGGTTGAAGCTTTATATATCGTCGGTTGAAGCTTTCGAATCAAACGTTGGAAGCTTTCGTATGAACGGTTCCAACATCACCCCACTGCCATGCACCATTAACAGACAACAACGCCGTGCGTGGCCTCTTGCCGCTCCCCCCGCCACGCGACTTCTCAATCCTCATTGTCCTCTTTGCCCCTGTCATATGGCTCGCCATAGCAGGAAAAAAAGGCTTGTCATGTCGGTGCGTTGTGCACGTTGACGGGGATGAAGGAAAAGGAGCGGTTGCTCCGTGTCGTGAGGGAGAAGAAGATAATAAGAAAAAAACGATTCAAAAAAAGACGGTTCCCGTGGCCTGCGCGACGAATGGTCAAGAGGGATCGCAAGGCGTGCGCGTCTGGCACAACGGTTCGGCTGGCGCTCCGTTCGCAAACATTTTCCTAATGAAAAAGCAAAATAACTTAGGTTAGTTTTCAAAATACGTGCTTTTATTATTTTCATATAATCTAATCTCTGGCATTTTTATACCTCAATTTTTCAAGTCCAGTTTTCAGAGTTTTTAGTCCAATCTTGTCATTCAATCAATCAAAGGAGAAAATAAACAAACACTTATCCATATGCACACCCGTGATACAGGACAGAGGGGGTCAACACACACGTATATAGAACGGTAGAGAGAGCCCTAGCTTGCCTGTCTCAAACCTGGGTAACTCGTGTCTTTCGTCCCGCTCAACCCCTTTGAGTCCACCGTCTTAGCGATGGCCTCGAACCAAAGTCTTAGGACATCTACCGTGACAAATCCACGACAGGTCTCGATCTGATTCATGTCATGGAACAAAAGGGCACAACATTTTAGACCAACATTCACACATGATTTCATGGACACAAGCATTTCGCGCCATACTCCGATGCGGTCAACTGCAACCGTGAATCAAAGTCCCTCGACCATCGATGGTACACCTTCCAAGAGGTAGCGTCGAAGTATTGCGGACACCTAGCGCATCTCATCGTACGATGGGCTAGTGGTGTGCAAATCACCGAGCAAGTAAGTTCATTTGGCCGGATTTGTATAGTTTTGTTGACCACCAACGGATATGCATAGTTCCGTTGATCACTAGCCAAATATGTGTAGTTTTGTTGATCACTAGCCGGATATGGACAGTTTTGTTGATCACTACAAGATATGAATATTTTTGTTGATCGCTAGATGGAGCAACTCAAACGCGCAGACCAAAACGAACGCACATTCTATCCGCTTTTCGTTCGTTTGGATCGGCAATGCGGACGGCAGTGTCCATTTTCTCGTTTGGGGTCGATGCATGCACCCAACGCAGGCCCGACGAATTCTTTTGCGAGCAGACTAAAATAAAAACCTAAATAAACACGTTCAAACTTAACATAATTAAACATTAACACCGCTCAACCGCATGCCAACACAGACCCGACCGCAGACAGGCGAGAGCCTTCACCAACCTCGCCTCATACGTAGCCTCCTCCTCCTTCTACTCCTTGCGCTGGGTCTCCTCGATGGATCTATGCATGGTCGTCTCCAACGCGGCCTAATAGGCGACCTCCTCCTCCTTCTCTGGTTTGACCTCTAGGGACGACGAGGGATGCCATGGTTGTGTAGGACGCCGCGGCGCCGGGGTGGCCTTCCACTTTCCTTTGAAGAACCCCATGACGAGTCAGGGTTTGGCTGTCGTCGACGAGCGAGGCAAGGTTGGATAGATGTGGATGGGGGAGTGGATGAGGCTGGTCCTCCCGCACGCTTGCATTAGATGGCGATGCACACGTTCCACCCATTGCCATGCGGGCCTGTGATAGACCGCGTTTAATACGACCGCGGACGGTGGTTGGGCACCCCCAATAGTTTGGTTCCGCCGATTGGAGTTGCTCGCACCGCCTCGTCAGCGCGTGGAGTTCGCGTGGCTGGAAGGAGGAAGTAGGGCATGTCCGTAGCCTGGGCACGGATGCGACGGCAAGGGAGCGGGGGCGGGGCAGCGTGCATGCAAGGACGGACCGGGGCGGGGCGGTAGCCGAGGCGCAACGCGATCGCAACGCAAGGGGCTCGCAGGCTTTGGTGTGCAGTCTGCTGGCCGGTCGGTCGGCCACGCAGGTGTTTAGAGACCTGACCCCGTCACGCAGCGCACCTCTCAACCAAACCCGTGAGCGAGCCAGCAACGCGTGCCCGGGCTTCCCGGAGCTCGGAGTGAACATTTGCACGTTGCAACCAAGTGTGCACTACACTGCCCTTCCGTCCGTGCGTGCCTCTTCGGTACATGCATGGCCGGCCTCCACTGATGGAAAAGCTAGACGAAACAATGACTTCAGTGAAGATCGATGGTGACTTGCTCAATGCAAGTTTTTTCAAAAAGGATGCATCCTCTACTTGAAAAGGCATCGTGTCATACTTCAGTGTAGATTAAAGGTGAAGTTTATAAGTTACCCCCGTCAACAACAACATAAGAGATCCGTTGGAAGAACGAGGATCAGCCAGAAGGGATTGTTGGTGCTATAATCCATGATCATAATGGGAAGTTGATAGCGGCAACCAACGAGAAGCGAGCTTCTGTTCCGATGCTTTCGTCGCAAAGGCAACAACGGTTAGATTTCGGCTAAACTTGGCTCAAACAGATGGATGTAACAAGCTAGAGCTGGAAACTAATATGGCCCTGCAAGAGGGAAGATCGAGTTCAATGGTGGGACCTATATATCTTTGACGATTGCTACTATATGACTTAGGACTTTAACCATGTTTTGTCCGCTCATCGTAATGGAGACAACAATCAAGTTACACATGGAATATGTAAATTAGCTAGATTTTCTAACCCCAATACCTGGATGGAGTCACCTGTAGTTGAGGTGGTCTCGTTTATTGTATCTGATACGTTGGTTCACAAATAATTAAAGAAAATGTGATTTGTAAAAAAAAGATTAGAATTAGTGATTGTGAATGTTTGAAAATACCCTTTTAAGTTAAAGTTAATTCTAAGATTCATGTTATCTATTTAGGTGGTTTTTGAGGTGGTGTACCGAATCAAAATGAGTCAAAGGCAAGAAACCACCACATTTGCGCCATCACCAATAGAAAAGACATTTTTCTCAGGGTTTTTTTTCCAGATTGCATCAATCTCTCGTTTTTTGGCTCTGTTAATCACCGACCTGACAGGCCGGGCCCACTTGTATGCTGATGTGGCAAAAAAGTATATCAATTCCATACAGATCTAAGTTTGATTTGATGGAGTTCAGAGACCTGCACGTACGTACGTATATGCCCTGCCTCCATTTGATTTGATGGAGAGGCAGGCAGGCTACACTCAACACAACAATGTCTCCAGACTCCAACGAAGCATGCATGGGGACTTTGCTTCATGCAAGTTTTCAACTTGGAAAATCATTGTGGCATTCCAAACCCAAAATTTTGGTTCGCTACACACACGCACCCAAAAAAGTTTACATATTTCAATGCAGATTCAATGTGAAAAATTATAAGTTTTCCCTTCAATAATAATAAATAGATTGTTCCGATCTCTTGTTTGGTTCAATTGTTGTGAATATGTGACTTTTGTGTGGCGGCCAACCTAGGATAACTTAACGGTGAGAAGCTGGTGGTGACAGGATCACCGCCGGAGTCGGTGACAGTGATCCTGCTCAACGGCGAGACGTTGGTGGTGGCCAACGCGGGGGACTCCTGCACAAGCCCGACACGGCGGGGCAGCGATTTTGTGAGGAAAACCTTGTCGACTTGACTCTTTTATGATTTATGCCGAAGTGATTTTGGCCTTGCAAGAGGAAAGATTGAGTTCAATGACCGGACCTATCTTTCATGATTGCTACTACATGACTCGGGACTTTAAGCATGTTTTTGTTCTCTCATTGTAACAGGAAGATTAATCAAGTTGCTCATGAAATAGCTAAATTAGGTGGATTTTCTACTCCCGGTACCTGGATGGAGTCACCTCTAGTTGAATGGTGCATACTGAACGCACAAGAAGTCTGGAGTTGAAATAAGTTTCACAAAATGAAATGCCTTTGTAACAGATGAGTTTTCGTCCGAAAGTGTGATACTTCAAAAGAGATTGTCCATTTTGTACATGAATTGCATCCCCGTTTTGCCGTAACCATCTCAAATTTTTAGCACGTGCTACGTGGGTGAAATGATGGTACCATGCCAACTTTCAACCTTTTCAGAGTTCACTTGTAGTGCTTTTCAATTTCAGGGCCATTTAGCTCAAAAAAATCAGTAAATGCATGAAAAATAACAAATGAAGTCAGAAAGGATTGAAAAATGACGACGTGCCTTTGAATGGTGCATACTAAATGCACAAAAAGTCTGGAGTTGAAATAAGTTTCAAAAAATGAAATGCCTTTGTAACAGATGAGTTTTCGTTCAGAATCCTGATACTTCAAAAGAGATTGTCCATTTTGTACACGAAGTGCATCCCGTTTTTGCCGTAACCCTCTCAAATTTTAGCACATTCTATGTGGGTGAAATGATGATACCATGCCACATTTCAACCTTTTCAGAGTTCATTTGTAGTGCTTTTCAATTTTAGAGCCATCGCATCAACTTGTCATGCTCTTTGTTTTGGAACAAACGTTTCAACCATGGTATTATAGGAGCATATCACATCACCTTGGCAGGAATCTTCTTCCTGGGGCGCTCACCCTCAACATCACCAGGGTCATCGTGGCCGATCTTATAGCGCAATGCACATCATACCGGGCATGCATTCAAATCCTCGTACTCACCGCGGTAGAGGATGTAGTCATTAGGGCATGCATGTATCTTCTGCACCTCTAATCCTAGAGGGCACACAGACTTCTTTGCTTCGTACGTACTGTCGGGCAATTCGTTGTCCTTAGGTAGCTTCTTCTTTAACATTATCAGCAACATTTCAAATGCTTTGTCAGATACATCATTCTCTGTCTTCCATTGCAGCAATTTCAATGTGGTACCCAGCTTTTTCTTGTCATCTTTGCAATTTGGGTACAACATTTTTTGTGATCCTCTAACATGCGCTGCAACTTCAACTTCTCCTTTTCACTTGCGTAGTTTCTCTTTGCATCGGTAATGGCCCGACCAAGATCATCAGCGGGCTCATCTGATGCCTCTTCTTCAGCTCCTTCCCGCATTGTCGGCTTAGCTTCTTCCCCCATTGTTGTACCATCGTGTTCATGGAACCCATGGCCAGGGTAGCTGTCGTCATCCTCCTCTTCTTCATTCTCTTCCATTAGGACCCCTTTTTCTCCGTGCTTGGTCCAAAAGTTATAGCCGGACATGAAATTGGACTCAAACAGGTGGACGTGAATGGTTCTTGAGTTAGAGTAATTTCAATCATTCTTACAGCCAGCACATGGACAATACATAAAATCATCCGCCCGTTTGTTTGCCTCAGCCGTAACCAGAAAAGTATGCACGCCATTAATGAACTGGGGAGAGCATCGTTCATCGTACATCCATTGCCGGCTCATCTTCATTACACAACACCGAAAAGACCAAATTAATACAAGTTCATACATAAAGTTCATACACACTTGTTCTCATAAAATAACATACAAACTCTCTAGATAAAGCATTTAAATGCAACAACAAATGCGATTAACATTGCAACTAAGGTAACAATTGATCCAATAACATAGTGATACCAAGCCTCACTATCAATGGCATATTTTTTAAATTTTCTAATCTTCAAGCGCATTGCATCCATCTTGATCTTGTGATCATCGACGACATCGGCAACATACAACTCGAGTTTCATCTTCTCTTCTTCAATTTTTTTCAATTTTTCTTTCAAATACCCATTTTCTTTTTCAACTAAATTTAACTCTTGACAAGAATATCTATGTCGGTTGGAATTTCCGGTTCGCATACCTCCTAGATAAAAAATATGTGTCAACTTGATAGGCATAATTGTCATAAACACGAAATGCAACAAATAGTTATAAAAGAGAGTATATACCACATCCGAATCATAAATAGGACGAGGCCGACGGGGACGGATATCAATACCATGCCACTATGTACAACAAACAACCATATAGGTAAGAAAACTATACAAATAATTATCTAAATCTTACAAACATGATTTTTTTTATAAAAAAGGATAAGAACAAGAGGCTCACCAAGGTGGTGTCGGCAACGGGACGGTGCGCACGATCGACGGTGGTTAGGGAGGGGACGGGAAGGCACTAAGTAAACCACACCTACACTTGCAATAAGAAATTAATTTGAGCTCAAATTGCATATAAATCAAATAAACTACCACGTATAAATACTCACAAACTAAAACTCACAAATCACTATACCTATAGAGCATTGCAAGAGCTAATCAAGCAATGAGAGCTTATAGTCCCGGTTCGTGCCATGAACCGGGACTAAAGGTTGACGTGGGGCCCGAGGATGACACCAACCTGCCACCACCCCTTTAGTCCTAGTTCGTGGCACGAACCGGGACTAAAGGTCCGAAACGAACCGGGACTAATGATGCATGTCCCGAACCAGGACTAATGGTCTCATTAGCGACGGTTCAAAAACCGGTCGGGACTAATGCTATGGACGAAAGGTCTGTTTTTTACTAGTGCGATGAACAATCATCAGTTAGTGAAAATGCAATCTAGTGTGAAGCTACCTCATTCACACAATAATAATTAATCAATCTATGCAATTAACAGAGAAGTTTGACGCAATCCACCGGTGCAGCTATTTAAGCCAATCGGCATCCCGCTTGCGCGATGAGGTGAGATTAAAATTTAGGTTAACGAGCGCGCTAGAGCAGAAGCACGCAAGACTAACTCCTCTCTAGGTGGCTGCAGGTGGGACCGCTATGAAATGGAACGAGGTGTCTGGTCGTGTCCTGGCGTGCTCATATTGTCCCTATATATTTGAGGGGTGCCGGTCAGTCCGGACACTCTTATACTATCCCTATATTTGGTCTGATTTGAGGGATGTCGGTCAGTCCAGACGCTCTTATATCGTCCCTATAATTGGTCCGATTTGAGGGGTGCCGTTCAGTCTAAGCGCCCTTATATCGTTCCTCCATTTGGTCTAATTTGAAAGATGCCGATCAGTCGAGGTGTCCTCATATCAGCCATACATTTGGTCCCGATTTAAACGGTTTGAGTCAGTCTGGGTGTATATAAGGACTAAATGAAAGGTCCGGTTGGGTTAATTTTTTTTTACCTCGCACCGACCGGACGGAACATTTTGAAAGGAAATAAGGGTCCTGCACTGACATATCCACCGTCAGGTGGCCGATCCAACGGTCCGGGCGAGTCCCCTTGAAGTCCGTTTCCCTGCTATTTTATTTTAGATCCGCCTTCTCCTTCCTCGCTCGATCCCCAAATCAAATCGCTCCCTGCTTCCTCCACCCAACCCTAACCCTAACCCTAACCCCAGCCGCGCCGCCACCATCGATCCCCAAATCCATTCTCCTCCCTCCACCAAACCCCAATCCCTAGCTATCTAGCCTGCCGCCATGGCCCCTTCGATGGTTCTGCTCAAGCGCGAGGTTGATTTCTTCCACGACGAGGCGGTATCCAGCGGAGTGTCAATCCCCTCCCCGTGGGGATTTGATTTGACGAGTGATGCAGTCATGGAGTACCTGCGGAACTGCAAGGCCCGCGCAGTCGTCGAGTATCCGCCGAAACTCTCCTCCCTCCGCATACTGCCGCCGAATTCCGCCCCGCTCCCGACGACATTCCGAGGCCTGGACTCGGGCCACATCTCCAGCGCGGACAAGAACCTTGTCGCCCTCTACGCCGGAAGGTACCGCCCTGGAGCCGATACGTTTGCGCAGATGGGAGGCTATCTGATCTATGACGCCAGGAAGGACTCCCTCTCCGTCATCCCCCCTATCCCCTCCGACGAGTTTATAGCCACGGGGCACCAGTCGGCCGTCGTCATGTGCGACGCCACCGCGGAGGGCTACCTTCTTGCCGAGCTCGTCTGGGTCATGCCAGGGTTCTCCCGAGTTGCGGTCTGGCTGTGGGAGTCGTCCGCCAAAGAATGGGTCTTGAAGCCCGGCTGCCTGCCCCTTCCACCCAAGACCTCCATCAACTTCTCCGTTCACTCGTGCTTCTCTTATCGGGGCTCTACTCTCTGCTGGGTGGATCTGCAACAAGGCATGGTGCTCTGTGATCTGCACCAAGACTGCAAGTTCAGCTTCATTCAGTTGCCCCAAGGATATCCAAACTATGATGCCTCCCAGTATCCAGACGGCCTTTGCGCTGAGGAGTTCCGTTCCGTGGCCTGTGTTCGTGGCTCCATCAAGTTCCTCGCCTTCAACAGATTTGTTGAACGCGAACCCGGCGAAAAATTTGGACTGACCGTCTGGACTCTGCACTCGACCACTCAGGGTGGAGCAGAAGCTACAACTGCAACGTTGCAGACATCTGGGCAAACGCCAACTTTCAGTCTGCTAGTTTGGGACAGCTTGGTCCGTTGTTCCCTGTCCTGAGCATCCATGAAGACGGCGTCGTCTACCTAGTCGTAAATGATACCAGTGTGGTGAACCGTCGACCAGTGTTCAATGCCCAGTATTTGCTTCGTGTCGACATGAAGAATATTGATGTCCAGGTCTGTAAACAGAGGGAAAGGCATATCTTTTCCCAGCTCTTTGCCAGTGAGTTCAGTGTGCACCGACAACAGGATCACCCGGTACTACTACCACCACCAAGCATAGTTCCGTTTGCGCACTACAGTCATTTACTCATTTTATTGATATATGTTCACTATCGCTGAACATTCTTCCATTTGCAGGCGTGCTAGTGTAGTTTTGTTTAGGTTTTTAAATGGTTAAAATTCCAATGCTTGTTTATCGCATCCAGTTTGCTTCATACTTGCTAATAGAAATCGGTCACCTCCCCCATGTTCAACAGTAGATGTCTGATATTGATGCTCATTGGCAATCATGATTCTGGAATCAATTTTGTACTACCAAATTACTCTGCCCCCTTGTCATATCAGTACCCAACTTCTTGCACATCATGATGACATTCTTTTGCATGTTTTAATGCTGTTTTTTTCTTTTCTTTTTTTCTTATAGAGATAGTGGTGTCATTAGCTTCACCCCCTACACTTGGCATTCAGCGAATATAGCATGGTATGTCTAGTTCGTTTCTGAATTCAGAATTGGTATGAGCCAAGTCCATTCAAAGATGCACATAGCAGATGAAGCATAATTTCAAACTAGAGCTGAGCACTGACCAGTGTCTGAATGAAAGATGTCAAAAGTAAAAAAAATGTACCCTTGACACAGATGTCTGTTTCAACAATTTTAATTCAGAGCATCCTGGACTGACCTTTAGATATTGTGTTGGGTGTTGCCCAATTAATTAATATTGATGCATGTTTACTCTGGCTTGCAGTTTTGTCCATTTTAAAATTGATTTTAGGTAATTATAACCTGTCACATGGTCACATTAAAAGTATTATATTTGACCGATATCTCTGTTTCTTATTGCCAGAGAGAGATGGAAGCAAGCGCGGTTGGTGCAAGGGGAAAGAGGATGAAAGCCTGAGATCATGCAACATATCAAGTGGAAATTTGGACTGCATCATTATCACTAGCTGTTCCATATGTCCACTGGAGGCATTTAATGTCGTCATTATCAACTGTCAGTAGTTATTAAACTGGATGTTGGGTAGTATGCATTATGTATGAGTCATGGATTGGAACTTGCATCATTGTGATTTTCTTGTCTGAATCCTACTACTATGATTTACAAGCATGTTTGGAACTACTCCGATGCCTCCCTCCGCTGTTTGCTTGCCCTTGATTTGACTGGTATTGACAGACCAAAAACAAAATAAATTCTAGATTTTAAAAGAATATATATAGGTACTCCAAATTTGTTAACTGTCCTGTATTGCTAGACATGAGGCATTTGTTATTTGTTCTGTAGTGCGAACTTGTGGTGGTTGAAAAAAAAAAGCAAATTTAGAAGTTTAAAAAGAACTTGAAAAACAATCTGTGGAAACTTGTATGTCTTCGATATGGATAAATGAAATTTTGTATTGAGATTTTGCACATATGTAGTATATTGTTTCTACAAAAATATTCAAATGTTTTTACATTGGAGAAAAAAAGACAAGGCACAATTTGTAATTTCCGTATGTCCTGTGGTTACATTCGTTCTGTGGCATGGCTGGATTTCTTTGACCCTCTGGACTAGTGGTGAAAGTTTCAAAGACTGGTAGCAACGCACGGCTTACAATCACTTCAATGTGTTTTGAGTGTGCCTTTTTTACTGAAATAGTGAAACAACAAAACAAAATCATGCTGAAAGAGTATGAAAAGGTCCAGTTGGATGGCAATCTTGTTTACGTACACAAGGACTCAACCAAAGGTGCAACAAAACCGAGGAACAAACAAACACACGTATGATTGTGTCCCAAAGAAAAAAGACCATGTGTCCAGCACAAGCAACATGCATATAAAAATCAAACAAACACCAAGAGTAGCAGCTCTCAACTATAGGGGGGCTCAGGTTGGAGCACATTTCAACCAAAACAACTCGGAAGCCACAAGCCGAAAAACAAAGTTAACGACTACAACCAATTGCAAAGTGGAGCAAGGTAATGGGTACAGGTACAATGCCAACTTCAGTTTTGTAATAATATTGAACCAGGCTCAAAGGCTCTAGTATTAGACATGCATTCAGCTCCAACAAAACATAACAGACCATCTAGCTAAACAGTCAGCCTCCCAGCTCGCAATCCCAGACAGGCACCCCCAGGCATCGCTCTTGCAATCAATTAACTTGGACCTTCTCGCAATCAACTGTGTGATCACCTAGCCTGCAAATAATCAATAAACATCTCAGGTAAGTTCACATATTATGTATGATTGTTAACTAGCAAGTGTATATCTCACATTTTAATCACTTTATCTACAAAAGCCTCAATCGATGCTGGGCATGGCTGCGGACATCTGCTCTTGAATCTTATCAGAATTTTGAACAGCAGGTGAGCTAGAAAATTTTGGTCGGCGGTTGCCAATGAGAACGCTGCTTCAAGCTCATCTAATGGGAACCGCTGCATCAAAATAAGTTTTATCAGCCTGTCATACAAAAATAGCTTGTCATACTTAAATACAAGAAAGAATATTTGAAGAAATTTCTTACGGAGCAATGTTTGAAAAAGTTATGAGAAAAGCGGAGCAAACTGACTCCATGCTCCTTATACGGGACAGTTATGATCCCAGCATCATCATACCACCAAACAAAGTAGTATGTTTCACTCATTGCTTGAATCTTCTCCACCCTGGTCCCCCAATCAAATGGCTCAAGAATCTTTATCAAGGCCTCTCGATCATCTGCACCAAGCCTTGTAATGAAAAGATCCAGAACTGAGGTGTGTTGGATCCTTTCAGAATATGTCAACAGAGAAATATGATTTGTGACGAAAGCAATCACGCCCTTACTTTGACAGTCAACAACAGGACCCTTAACTGACAAGAAGCAAATCAGATGACGGAAATGTGTTGGATCTTTGTCAGCTGCGTGTCCTAAGACTCGGTCGAAGATTTCAGAAACAACATGATAGTCCAATAAGGCAGAAGGCTGACTATAATGTTGTGGGGCAGCATCAATGCGCACGTTTCCATCATTGTCAAACATAATTTGAAGGGAACTGAAGTCACCTCCGAAGGAAAACCGACTATAGTGCTTCCGGCATAGGTAGATGAGCACTTTTCTACACCGAACTCGAAGGAAATCTGCCAGGTACTTCACTTTATCTTTCACTTCCACTTCCATTTCCACTTGAGGGTCTATGATCTGTTCCGGGAGACGTAGGTCGTTATCTGCCAAATGCACAATCTGGTATCGATCCCGATTACCAATTACAGTATCCCAGTTGCGATCAGCACTGCAAAACAAACAAAATTAGTGTTTCCAATGTAAAGGGACCCAAAGTACTGCAGGAAAAAAAAAGTATAAATAACCCTCACAAGTATCCAGTTTGGGCCACTTTTTACCACCTCATGTCCAAAACCAGAATCTTAACCCCTCTAACTATCACAAACCAGACAAAATGTTCAAAATGTGAAACAGCATGGCACATCTATCACAACGGTGAATGGATAATGAGGTTTTCAGTGTAACACGTACCAGCCACCTCGCAGACGAGCATTAAGTTTGATGGTTGAATCTCTTGGAATCTGATAACATGAAAGCAGACGGTTTGGCTCCAAAACTTTTCCAGCATAAGTTGAATAAAAGTCACTAGGTTTGATTCCCACTCGAACAAAAGCAGCCTCGCTCAACATATTTATGTCTACTTTGCTCAGATCCTTCTGAAGTGAAACAATTGATCCACAAATATCCATAAATATCTAAAAAGCAAAAGCTAAGTCAGATGTTGAACATAAATGAGTGCTCCATAGAATATACAAGTGCTCAATATAAACCAAGGTATAAAGATCACAGCTAATTTTCAGTCACATGTACAGAATGAGCTTAGGAGAGATTAGGTAAATTAGTTGAGAATTCCGAATATTATGGTGCTATGGCTCCTGGAAATAGAAAGATAAATAGATCCTGGGGGTTCTTTGTGATTTCTTTTGGTTTTGTGATTTCATAGGACAGCAGAGGCTGCTTAATGTTCACCTTAATTCATGTGTTACATTTCTCCTTACATTCTGAGCAAGTGGTTCGTACCATAATGGATCCCTTTTAATGAAATCTGATAGCTACAACAGATTAGAAAAAATGACGTGGAAGAAGCAGCCTTACAGGTTATGTTCTAGGGCCGAATACACATTTCTCATATCACAAAAATCAACCGGTAAACCTCACGGGACACTGGAAATTGGGTCACAACCAGTAATGTGGGGACTCAATGTCTAAATTTAGAAAGACAAATGCGTACAGCTTTCATTCTTGTTCAATGCAAATTAAGATAAAGTAAACCTCACGGAACACTGGAAATTGGGACACAACCAGTAATGTCAATGCTTGTTTATAGAATCCAGTTTGTGTCGTGCTTGCCAATAGAAATCAAGATATTTGACCATCTGCCTATATTTGATAGTCATCCACAATCATGATTCTGAAATCAATTGTTACTACAAAGTTACTCTGCACCCTTGTCATATTATGACACAACTTCTTTCACATCATGATGACATTCTTTTTGCATGTCTTAAGGGCTGTTTTTTTTCTTTTCCTTTTTTGCTTGATGGACCTACAGTGTTATCATAAGCTTCGCCTGTCCACTTTAATATTTATAATGACGTGGGCAGTCAGTGATTATAACATGAACACACAACTACACAGCAAGTCAACAACAAATAGCAAAAATCAACCAAATCTAGCTAGGAAGAGACCTCGTTAAAATTCAGTTCACTATTTAAGTTTCTACAAGCAAGAAGTAGTAGATTACGTGAAAGAAGCTTTCATCAGAAAATAGCATACCTGAATAATCTTCAATGTCTGCCTTCGGAATACGACCATCAGGATCAGCGCTTTTTACACTCGACAGTTGGACCTGTTTAAGAGAACAGGTACACATGTGACTGCGCACTACCTAGAGCAACTATCTAGCTAGACTAGCTCAAATACAGACTTTCCTAAAACTAAGGAATTCAGGCTAAAACTGAACACAGTGTTGTACAAAAAGAAGCTGCAACCTGCAACTGATTGATGTTCCAAAACCCATATAACGAGAAGACAATGCAGTTACAACGAGATAGCAAATAAGTTTTCATCATATTAAACTTGTACAGAATTCTGGAGAACCATAGAAAAAGCAATCAAACAACTATTTCACTTTCATACCTTGGGCGCGAGATCGCTTGTGGGTGCGGGCATGAAATTGTGCGGCCTTGCGGTGCACCCGTAGATGTAGCCGTCCCTGTCGCCGCGACCCCCTCCATCTCCTCGCCCTCCAGCCACCACAGGTATGCAGAACGCGGCGTCCATCTCTGACCCAATCTGCGCACACGGCACAAGTAGAATAAAATTGGTCAGCAATGTAAATGAAATTCATATCATTTTCAACAGTACATGCGCACGGTGAGGATAGTAAAACTGAGGAATTCAGGCTAAAACCGAAGAGCGTTTGTACCAAACGAGATAATCTTCGATCAGCCGTTGAAACCCCATACAAGGAGGAGCGCATACTCAATGGCTGACAATGCAGTTACAACGAGATATGAAGAGCAGGAGAAGGAGAGCCCCGTATATACCTTTGCGGGCAGATCCGCGGCGGGCGCATGGGGCTCCGAAGCGACCCAAGGTGCGCGTGGCCCCAAGGTGCCGTCGTACAAGTAGGAGTCCCTGTGGCCGAAGGGTCCAGGGCGTCGGGGAGGCGCGCCGCCGTAGCACCCGCACGTCGGCACGGCCGCCTCGGCGCCGGCTGCGGACGTGCCCTCGCCGAAGGGTCGAGGGTGTCGGGGAGGCGTGTCGCCGTAGCACCCGCACCTCGGCGCCTCGCAACGACCTCCTCCTCCTCCAGCCGCCCGTGTAGAGCGGCGGGGAGCGGGGTTGGGGTAGTAGCCGCGCCTCGCAACGACCCCCTCCTCCTCCTCCTCGACGCCGTCCGCGTCGCACTCGCCCGCCCTCGTCGCCGCGGCGGGCCTGTCGCCCAAGTAGCGCGTGGTCGTCGGGCCGGATCGGGAGGAGCGGGTGACGCTCGTCGGCCCCTCCTCCGCCGCCGGGTCGCCGACGGGTCCCACTGCCGCGTGCCATTAACAGACAAAACTAGTAGCGAACACCAACGCAGGGCAGAGCCATCCCAAGGGAAACTGGAAGTCCCGGCAGTCTTGGAAGAATCGGACCCCTTTCAATTTAGAAGAGGCGCTTAAGAAGCCTTGTCCTGAGCACAGCACGCCCGATAGACCCGCGATGCATGCGTGGGAGACTGCTTTATCATGCAGAGATTCAAAAATCAACATTCACAGCAACACAACAACCAGGGCGGTGGCCCGTCGGGCGGCTCAGGTCCTGGCGGGTCAGGAGCCAGGTTAGGGGCTGGCAGCTCAGTCGCTCATGGTCAGGGGAGTCATCACAATAACGGAGGACATCCGGCGCAGTCCGGTAACCATAATCAGCAGCAACACCACCAGTCGGGGTATCAAAGTAACCCGAAGCAACTTAGCTCGGGTCAATATCATGTTTTTACGACAAAGTCTCAACAGACGGGATCAGAAGTTGCGCAAGAGGGCGGTTAATGCAGTCACGCCGGCTCTACCACAGTATTTGCGGTGGTCCGAGTATGACATAACATGGAGCCGGCAAGATCACCCACCGCGTGTTGATGATCCGGGGCGTCTGGCTTCGGTGGTTTCCCCCCAAGTAGGCGGTTACATGCTAAATAAGGTGTTAATGGACGGGGGTAGCAGTATTAACATCCTTTATTATGACACCTTCCGGCGGATGAAGCTGCTGGACAAGAATCTTAAGCCGTCTTCCACTGTTTTCCATGGTGTGGTTCCGGGTAAATCGGCTTACCCGGTTGGCAGGATTTCTCTAGAAGTGGCTTTTGGTGACGAGTATAATTACATGGTGGAATCTTTGTGGTTTGAGGTGGTCAAGATCAAGAGCCCTTACCACGCTCTGTTTGGGAGGCCGGCTTACGCCAGATTCATGGCTAGGCCTTGCTATGTCCAAAGGGCCAAGGCAGTGTGTAGATGCCCTGGTCCTCCTAAGAGCATCTCCAGCCGTGCCCCCAATAGGCCCTTCAGGCCCCTTTTTATCGCCGGCTGTGGAAAATCGGCCCAGTCGTGCCCCCAGCAACTCAAATTTCACCGGTTATGGCCGAAATAGACGTCGGCGGACCCAAGCCGAACCCGACACGCTGGGGGCGCTTGGGGGCGCCGGGGGAAGCGTTTTCAAATGTGCATTTTTATTATGTACTTCTTTAGCCATTCTTTCAAACTGTATATATGATCATTGAGGAGAAACTTTGAACCTCTGCGTGCGCCACAAGTAGGTCACCGGACTACGATCACATCGTTCCAAGGGCCAAGGCAGACTGTAGATGCCTCTTAAGACACAAATCTTTGGGGCGGAGCTATGTGGGAAGACGTGAGGGAGCATATCGCTACCCAAACTCGACAGCATCCAGAACACTGGCTCCGAAGGACCTTTCCACCTACTGGATAAATGTATCAAGACAAATCATTTGTTCTTCGTCATGAAGTTTTGGCGCATGTGACATTGCATGAACGGAGTCACGCACCAATGCCAGATGCGCATGCCACATAAGGCGGTGCCGCCAATTGAAAGCTCAAGTAGACTTCTGAATAGCTACATGTGTATCAAGCAAAAACCGCATTAGGCCAACTCCAGCGCACGACCCCATCCTGTCTCTCCTAGTCCGTTTGGGGTAGAACAGACGAATAGTGCGACCCAACGCGCGGCCCCAAACGAACAAATGTCCGGTTTTCATCCGTTTTCGACCCATTCCCGGTGTCGAGGGAATTAGCCTGACAATACTACCAGGGGTACGAATGGAGGGGCGAAGCCTAGCTGCAGTGCAGATGTTCACTCGGAAGTGCTATGGTCGACACTCGGATGTGTACGAGTTCAGGCCCCACTCGGAAGTGGTAAAAGCCCTACATCTCGAGCCCGGGGGCTTAGTGTTTGTTGTTGGGGTGAGGTTTACAACGGTTCGACCTACTACAGACGTTGAGCTGCCCCTTAAGTTCTCAGCGGGATACTAAGGCCATTGATTTCACTCCGAGCGACTCATCTAAGCAGTTCATCATTGGAGCTCATATGGATCCCAAATAGGAAAGCACGCTCATTGAATTCATCCGTGAGAATCGGGACATTTTTGTATGGAAACCTTCTGACATGCCAGGTGTACCGAGGGAATTCGCTGAGCACAACCTTAATGTGGATCTGAAGTTTAAACCGGTCAAGCAGTTTCTACGGCGGTTCAACGAAGAGAGGCGTAAGGCCATTGGGGAGGAGGTTGCCCGGCTTTTGGCAGCAGGTTTCATCGTCGAAGTCTTTCACCCGAAGTGGTTGGCTAATCCGGTGTTCGTGCCTAAAAAGAATAGCACATGGCGTATGTGTGTGGATTACACGGACCTTAACAAGGCTTGTCCGGCTGACCCGTTTGCACTCCCTCGTATTGATCAGATCATTGACGCAACAGAAGGTTGCGAAAGTTTATGTTTCCTGGACGCTTATTCAGGGTATCATCAAATCAAGATGGTGGTTAAAGATCAGGAAAAGACGGCTTTCATTACACCGTTTGGGGCCTTTTGCTATGTCTCCATGCCCTTTGGGCTCAAGAGTGCTCAGACGACTTACCAGCGATGTGTGCAGAATTGCCTTCATGGTTAGATCGGCCGGAATGTTCATGCGTATGTGGATAACATCGTAATCAAGTCCAGAAAGAAGGAAACTCTCTTAGAGGATTTGAGAGAGACCTTTGACAATCTCCGGGCCTACAAGATGATGCTTAACCCAGCTAAATGCGTTTTTGGTGTTCCAGTAGGCAAACTCTTGGGTTTTTTGGTCTCTGAGCGTGGCATCGAGGCTAACCCGGATAAAATCAAGGCTATTACATCCTTGGGAGAGCCGGCGTGTATTAATGATGTTCAGCGTTTGGCAGGGCGAATTGCGGCATTAAGCCGATTCATAAGCCGGCTTGGAGAGAAAGCCATCCCTTTGTATCAGATGATGAAGAAGACGGAAAAGTTTGTTTGGAGCAAAGCGGCGGGTGAAGCCCTTGAGGCGCTTAAAAAGCAGCTCGCTAAGCCGCCAGTATTAGCCGCTCCGGCTGAGAAAGAGCCTTTACTTCTTTATGTGGCGGCTAACAATCGGGCGGTAAGTGTGGCAATTGTGGTTGAGCGTAAGGAGGCTGGAAGGGTGTATCCAGTGCAAAGGCCGGTTTATTATGTCAGTGAGGTTTTAACAGAGTCCAAACAAAGATATCCGCATTGGCAGAATATGGTATATGGAGTTTTTATGGGCAACCGCAAGTTGAAACACTATTTCTTAGGGCACCAGATAACGGTGGTCAGCGCTGCTCCGTTAGGAGATATCATTCAGAATAGGGAAGCTACAGGAAGGATTGCTAAGTGGGCATTGGAGTTAGGATCTCTCAATGTCGTATACGCTCCTCGCACATCTATTAAGTCCCAAGCCCTTGTGGATTTCATAAATGATTGGACGGAAAGTCAAACGCCTGAGGAAAAGCCGGATGATACATACTGGACTATACACTTTGACGGGTCTAAACAGTTAGAGGGGTCAGGAGCAGGAGTCGTTCTAACATCTCCCAAAGGCGACAAATTTTGTTATGTGCTCCGGCTTATGTTTCCTTGCACTAATAATGCGGCGGAATACGAGGCTTTGCTTCATGGTCTCAGAGTCGCCAAAGAGATGAATTTAAGCCGGGTCAAATGTTTGGGCGACTCAGATCTTGTGGCTCAGCAGGTTTCAGGTACCTGGGATTCCAAGGATCCATGGATGGCGGCTTACCGACGGGCGGTTGATATTATTGCGGGATACTTCAAGGGCTATCAGGTGGATCATATCGATCGTTGCAGGAACGAAGCGGCTGATGCCTTGTCACGACTAGGTTCTCAACGAAAGCCGGTGCCGCCTAATGTTTTCCTAGATGTTTTGCATCGTCCGACTATCAAGGTACCCTCGGAGGAGTTGGCTATTCACCCGGAAGCAGATTTAGTAGCGGCTTTACATGCTATCCCGGACTGGACTACTCCTTATTTGGCATACATAACACGCGGCGAATTACCTGCAGAGGAGAATCTGGCCAGGGAGATCATCCGGCGTTCTAAGTCTATGACGATTGTCAATGGTGAATTGCACAAATGCAGTGTGACAGACGTTTTTCAGCGATGTGTCTCACTAGACGAGGGCCGGCAGATCCTGAATGAAATTCATGCTGGTGATTGCGAACACCATGCCGGGTCTAAATCGTTGGTTTCCAAGGCTTTTCGACATGGGTTTTTCTGGTTGACAGCCCACAAGGATGCAGAGGACATAATCCGCAAGTGTGATGGCTGTCAAAAGTTTGGCCGGTGTGCTCACGTTCTGGCTCAAGAACTGCGGATGATACCGATCACTTGGCCATTTGCGGTCTGGGGGCTTGATATGGTAGGGCCTGTCAAAAGGTCCAAGGACAAGAAAACGCACCTCTTGGTAGCGGTTGATAAGTTTACCAAGTGGGTGGAAGCAGAGCCGGTTAGCAAGTGTGATGCAGCTACGACGGTTTTATTTATTCAAAAGCTGATTTACCGTTTTGCTTATCCACATAGCATCATTACGGACAATGGAACAAATTTGTCAAAGGGAGCTATGAAGGCGTTCTGTGATAAAGAGCACATCCGGCTTGATGTTTTAGCGGTAGCGCATCCACAATCCAACGGTCAGGCAGAGCGCACTAACCAAGAGATTTTGAGAGGGATTAAACCCCGGCTCATGGTTCCTTTGAAGCGGACACCCGGATGTTGGGTTGACGAGTTACCTTCCATCTTATGGAGCATCAGAACCACACCTAACAGGTCGAC
Organism: Hordeum marinum; assembly: GCA_022496015.1. NCBI lineage: Eukaryota > Viridiplantae > Streptophyta > Magnoliopsida > Poales > Poaceae > Hordeum > Hordeum marinum. The sequence continues at coordinate 28,192,750 of CM039673.1, read as the reverse complement.
AGGTTTTACGCCTTTCTTCATGGTATACGGGGCTGAGGCGGTGTTACCCAGCGACATTCGACATGATTCGCCAAGGGTGACAGCTTACATTGAGGCGGACAATGAGACGGCATGTCAAGATGCGTTGGACGCCCTGGAGGAGGCGAGAGAGTTAGCGGCGGCTCGTTCTGCGATTTATCAACAAGACCTGCGACGCTATCACAGTCGCAGGGTGAAGACCCGGACATTCCAGGAAGGAGACTTAGTGCTCCGGTTGATTCAAGACCAGCCAGGCATGCATAAGTTATCTCCGCCATGGGAGGGGACTTTTGTGGTCAGCAGAAACCTCAACAATGGGTCGTATTATCTCATTAACATCCGGGATGAATCGGATACAGCGGGTCAGGAGACCCGGAGGCCATGGAATATTGCACATCTGCGACCTTACTTTACTTAGCAAATAGTGAGAACAACTGTCATTGTACATAGTATATTTATAAGAAGTAGCATCCTTGCAAATACTGGGCCCTCCGCTCTTATGTAATTCTGTGCTCAATCAAAGAAGGATTTCTACCGGCTTAATTATTAAAGCTGAAACGGCTGTGATAGTCGGTTATTGAGCCGTCTCTCGGTTCGAAATAAGTCTAACTCAGCTATTGAAGGGGGCTTCCCGCCTTCGGGTGTAGCTTATCTAACCCTAATATAATTAGTTGTTGAAGGGGGCTTCCCACCTCTGGGTGTAGCTTATCTCACCCTGACAACTGGCTCTCAAGCCAAAATATGTTGGCAAATCAACATAGCTTTTGAAGGGGGCTTCCCACCTATAGGTGTAGCTTATCTCACCCTAACAGCCGGCTTTACGCCGCTTCCGGTTAACTATTAACCACGGTCATCGAAGGGGGCTTCTTACCGACGGGTTCGCTTATCGCACCCTAATGGCCGGCTTTATGCCACTCCTGGTTATTTATAACCACGGTTGTTGAAGGGGGCTTCTTACCGACGGGTTCGCTTATCTCACCCTGACAACCGGCGTTTATGCCAAAATTTCAGTTGCTTGTCAATCGTAGCTGTTGAAGGGGGCTTCCCACCTTCGGGTGTAGCTTATCTAACCCTAACAGCCGGCTCTCAAGCCTGAATATGTTAAGTCAACCTAGCTGTCGAAGGGGGCTTCCCACCTCCGGGTGTAGCTTGTCTAACCCTAACAGCCGGCTCTCAAGCCAGAATATGTTGACAAGTCAACCTAGCTATCGAAGGGGGCTTTAGCACCCTTCAGACAGCCGGCTTTAGGCCTTTTTCCGGCTCATCAAACAGCCGCAGTTGTCGATAGAGGCTTCTTACCTTCAGGTATAGCTTGACAACCGGCTCCTTAAAGGATTTATCTACAAGAGCCGGAATCGCGTTGCTCGTATGGACATAGTTCAAATTCTTCAAAATGTTATCCGGCTCTAAAAATTTATGAAGAAGGAAATGACGTCTTCATAAGACAAACACCTCTCATCAACTAATGAAGAGCCGGCAGCACGACAAGTGGAAACACAGAGACGGAAAGTATATGCGAAGATATAGAAATATATACAGTCGGCAATATTTGTCAAAGCGGCAGATTCGTCCTTAAGCTATTACAAAAATTGCTCTCGGAAGGAGCAGAGGTGTTGCCAAGTTTCAGCCGCCCACGGCGGGTCATTACAAGGGCTATTGCTCAGAATGTTACAAAGTGTAAAGTCAACTGGCCGGCTCACCCTGCTCCGGTTCTCCCGCTGGCTTGATCTAGAGGTTCCCCAATTCTCAATTGCAGTCAGCCACGGCAGCAAAAGACCCCTCAAAGAAGGGAGACACATCAAGCTCACAGGAGAAGAGGTCCTTACTGCGGGCGGGTGTTAAATCCTTCCATTCATAGAGAGGCTCGCGGATCCTCTTATCTTCGCCATCATAAGTCGCCTGGTAGCTATTTAAGTTGGCTTCATCTGCAAGTATAGACGCCAAGAAGCGGGAATCCTTGACGCACTATAAGTAGTCCGCCTCAGTGAACTCTGAGCCGTCAACCTTCTTCGAAGGATAGCCGTCCATCATTTCAGCCGGCGTCAGCTCAGGCGCAAAGGCTAGAGCCCGGCTCAATCCAGCGACGGCTCCTTGACGAAACGCGGATTTCTTCAACTCTTCTATTTGTTTAGGCATGGTGGAGAAGATCTCCAAGACCCCTTTCAGAGCGGTGGGGATCCTCTCCTTGTATTGAACGCTTTTGATGGTGAAGATGGCACCGCAGTATAGCTGCTCGACGAAGGTGAAGATGGCCTTCAGTGGCAGAAGGCTATCAGACGCCAGCTGCCGGCTCCTGGGACCCGGATAAGCCGGGTGAAGCACATGAGCCGCCAGTTTTCAATAATGATGTCAGAATACATAACAAACAGATACTTACCAAATAGGGCGGCTGACATCTTCACAATATGCCGTTTCACGCCTTGAAGTTCTTCCGCCACGGCTATAAGCCGCTGGTTGGTGTCGCCAGCCCGTTTGGTCAGAGCGGCTTTTTCCGATTCTGCTGTCTCTTTCAGAGAGGCGAGCTCGGCAGTGGCGTTGGCTAGCTTCTCAGACAGAAGCCGGCAATTTTCATCCACAATGCTCTGGGCCTCCTGTTGAGCTGCCAAATTGGCTTTTAGATCCGCCAGTTGAGAGCCAGCCGCGCTTTGCATCCTACAAAATATCAAAATGAAAGCCAGCCACTAGAGGAAAGATGCTATCAAATGACGAGTGTTCACAACAAGGTTATGCAAGTATCAAACAGATTGCAAGCAATATATTCGACACTTGGGGGTTAATGTATATTTGATCTGTTGAGTATACAGTTTACTTCCGGTTCATCTTCTTCAAATTTGAGCCAGCCCTTGGGGGCTACAATTAGATCTCCCAACTGTCTACAAGAAAAGACCCGACTCAAATAAATTTGAGCCGGCCCTTGGGGGCTACAATTAGGTCTCCCAACTGTCTACAAGAAAAGACCCGACTCAAATAAATTTGAGCCGGCCCTTGGCGGCTACGATTGGTGATTTGTTATATTTGTAGTGCAGGTTTAACCAGCCAGCGCATGTTGACAAACGACATTCTCTACAAACCTCAAGGAAAGATCCGGCTCAACTATAAAATAGATTAAACCGACTCTTGGGGACTAGGAAAGGTTATAGCACGAAAGGAGTAATGTACCTCATACTTGGTCTTCATCAGAGCAACCAGCTGAAGCTCTAGATCCCGGCTGGTGGTAACCCGGTTTATATACCCGGAGTGGAGCTCTTCAGTTGTCATCTTTTCATAAGAAGAATCAAAGTTCAATTTCCTTGAGGCCTTGGCCGACTCTGTATGCCGGGTCAACACATGCACCGGAGGCGATCTCTGAGCAGACCCGGCGATAACAACATCTGGTGTTGCAAGAGTCTTGGCGGGAGTTGTCGGCTTGGAAGGAGCCCTTGGAGGGCTCTCCATTATAGCATTGTCAGCGGCCGGCTCCGTGGAGGCGGCTGGCGGATCCTCTTCTGCTAGAACCTCCTCCGGCTGTGCCAGGTCCGGCTGTCCGAGTTCCTGGTCTTGGGGGACTGGGCCGGGAGAGGGCTGGTTGGTCTTACGACGCTTCACCTGAGCACTACAAGATAAAGGATCGGCATTTAAAGAGGCTAATATTGTATCAACAGCCGGACGTCCAAATACTTACAACGGATTGATCTTTGGCGGTGGTAGAACCGACGCCGAAGAGTCGCCAGAGGAAGGGGCCTTCTGAAAGAGTAAGATCGGAACAATGAGAAGACGTCAAAGTTATAAAGGAAAATCAAAGAAAAAGTAGAGACAAACCTCTGCGGGCGTTTCTTGGGAGCCGGCAAGTTTGGTAGCCCGGACACGAGCTCGGTAGAGCCGTTGCTTTGGGTCTGGCGACGCTCAACTTGCTATTGCTTTTTTAAGAGGAAATCGGGAGCCAGATGAGTGAGAGGGTGAGAAAGAGGAAATTTTCTGACAACCCGCCGCGACTTTCGGGGGATGAAGAGATATAGGTTACCTCAGGGGCGTTGGCATGACTAGTCTCCACTTCTTCCTACGAGTAAAACAAGTGTTAGTAAACAAAGAAGGTAAAGGGTCAAGCAAACAAATTAAGATCTTACCTCTTACTCGGATGACTCCGGCTGTTCAAGCTACTCTTCTTGTGGAGTGCTCTTCTTCATTTTCTTCCCCGCAGCTTTCTTTTTACGGGCCTTCGTCGGAGGAGGGACATACTCCTTTTTCCAGAAATCTGAGTCGGCCTGCACAAAGTGACCCGGAGGAAAGGATAATAAATCAAGCAAAGGACAAATAGCATGCAAGAGTTGGATGGGAAAGATGTTAGCTTACATCAGGATCCGGATTGGCAGCGCAGAAAGGCGCTAAGCCGATGGTGCTGCAGGAGCCGGAGGCTTCATGAACAAGACTCCGGACGTTCATGGCAATATCATCCTCTGTCAAAGTGGATCGGCTGAAGCACAAGGAGCTGTCATATTTTCCTTCATACTCGCACATAAGCCGCCCCCTATGACTTAAGGGCATGATCCGCCATTTAACCCAGCAACGGATCAAATCTGTTCCTATAAGTCCATTAGCCAGGAGCGCTTTCAGCTTAGCATGAGCCGTCTCGTATCTAGCACGATCCGAGGCCGAGAGCCGGTCAGGGAGCACTGAGTCTGTCTTCAACCGAGAAGGGCGATAACCCGGCAAGTGGCGTTCATTTTCAGGAGAGGTGTCCTTGCAATAAAACCAGGTCTTGTTCCAGTCTTTGGGGTGACTTGGCATCCGAAGAGCCGGAAAAATAATGCCTCTGCGGCGCTGGATAGAAATCCGTCCAAGCTCCAGACTCGGGCTGCCTTTAAACTCCGTTTGGCGATTGGCGTAAAAGAACTCACAGAAGAAACCCACAGACGGCCTGGACTGCAGATAGGCTTCACAGAGCACTTGGAAATTGCAGATGTTGGAGACGGAGTTTGGCGCCAAGTCTTGAGGGTGAAGCTTGTAAAGATGGAGGACGTCTCGGAAGAACTTTGAGGCGGGCGGTACGAACCCTCGCTCAATATGATCAGTAAAAACTACTACTTCTCCCTTCCTAGGGGCAGGGTGGGTCTCATCACCCGGAACCCGCCAGCGAAGAACCTCTTTTGGAGGGAGAGTACCCGCTGCGACAAGCTCAAATAAAAGCTCTTCGGTGACGCAAGACCCAACCCAGTTGCATGAGTTGGTGGCACGAGACATAATGGTCGCTTAAGTACTGTGCAAGGTAAGAGGAGTAACTAGTCAAGCACAAACAAGTAAATTATGACGGCTTACAATTTTAAAACTCTACGGATGGCATGGAAGACCCGGTTGTTGAGAGCCGGAGGAAGCCAAGACGGCTCAGAAAGGGAAGGGCGGTCAAAAATCGGCTAAGGCCTATACAAACAACTTTCACAGGTCACTACGGAAATTATGGATCTACAAAAGGCAGAAGAATAGACTTATTTCGAGACCTACGATGAACAGTGAAAGGAAGAAAATAGGCTGCAGCCATCGCGGTCCGCGCATTGCGTGCGACCGGCCCGCACGGGGTTGCGAAGTGAGCGCACAGGCTAAAGAGCACCTACGGCGCCTAGGCACGCCCGTCGGCGGTAGCACCGGAGCCCCAGCGACGGCGGCAGTTACCGGTAGAAAAACCCTAATGGCGGCGACGATCTAGGGAATAGAGGACTCACCGGAGACGGCGCGGCGGAGGCGGACGAGACTCCGGTACGTACAGGGCGAAGTCGAGGACGACGGGCGCCGGCGCCGGAGCGGAGCTCGAAGATGCTGGGGCGGCGACACGAGAAGGAAGAAGCGACACGAGTAGGAGAATGGACGTTTCGACCCGCACGGGTCATATTTAAAGAAAGAATAAAGGAAGGCGCGAAAATCTAGGCGATGACACCGGTCTGACCGAGGCGGACGCCTCGATTCTCGGGATGAATGGTTAATTACAAGATTCGGTGATACGTGAGCGGATCCCATGACGTCACGCCGGGTCATTTTCGGGTGACTTTTGGAGACCAGAAGAGAAGGATGAAGCGAGCAGGCTCAATTCAACCTGGGGCCTAATGTTGGGGATATAACCCCGTAATATGACCCGGCTTGAAGGCTCCGGCTGAGATTACTGTCTCATGAGCCGGCCCAATGGGGAAGCCACCAACTAAAGGCCCAAGAAGTTAGGCGGCTCAAGACGTGGGCTAGACGATGACCCGGAGAGGAAAGACCCGGACGTGTAAGACGTCTCAAGGATAACTTGAACAAGGAGATAGAGATAGGCTCGGAGATGTGATATGACTCGGTTAAACAATTGTAAGACCCGATGGTCCTGACCTCTTATATAAAGGCAGTCCCGAGGCGACTTAGGGAGTGGGGATCGAAAGCTCCCTTGTAATCGATACAACAAGTAATACAACGCAAAGCAGGACGTAGGCTATTACCTCGACTTGAGGGGCCGAACCTGGGTAAACCCGTGTCTCTTGTCCCGATCAATCCCTTTGAGTCCACCACAATGGCGATGGCCTCGAATCCAAGTCCACTAACCCGGACACCCGTCATGATAAATCCACGACATTTTCCTTGCCGGCCATCCTCATCGCATGTCCTCATCGCTGTTCGCCGCCCTTGCTGGTCGTCCCTGTCGTCGTTCATCTGTCCTCACCACCCGCGGTCACCACCCTCTGTTTTGTAGCAAGAGTCGAAGCCGGTCGTAGCAATAAACAAGTCGGTTGTAGCAAAAAAACAAGTCGCCGTGTGCGGTCGCCATGCTCGTCCTTTATTTGTAGCAAAAAAGAAGTTGATCGTAGCAAACAATGGAGCCGGTTGCAGCTTTTCTTCGTCGACCATGGCTTTCGTCGTGTATGCATGGTTGAAACTTTGTTAACCGTCGGTTGAAGCTTTTCTCATAGCCAATTACAGCTTTCGGGGTTTGCGCAATGCCCCACTTCCAAAAATCAGTCTTGTTGAATCTTTTTCCAAAACGGTTGTAGCTTTTCAATTGCACGGTGTCTCGGGTTGAAGCTTTATATATCGTCGGTTGAAGCATTCGAATCAAACATTGGAAGCTTTCATATGAACGGTTCCAACATCACCCCACTGCCGCGCGCCATTAACAGACAACAACGCCGCGCGTGGCCTCTTGCCGCTCCCCAGCCACACGACTTCTCAATCCTCACTGTCCTCTTTGCCCCTGCCATATGGCTCGCCATAGCAGGAAAAAAGGCTTGTCATATCGGTGCGCTGTGCACATTGACGGGGATGAAGGAAAAGGAGCGGTCGCGAGGGAGAAGAAGAAGACGGTTCCCGTGGCCTGCACGACGCATGGTCAAGAGGGATCGCAAGGCTTGCGCGTCTGGCACAACGGTTCGGCTGGCGCTCCGTTCGCAAACATTTTCCTAATGAAAAAGCAAAATAACTTAGGTTAGTTTTCAAAATACGTGCTTTTATTATTTTCATATAATCTAATCTCTGGCATCTTTATACCTCAAATTTTCAAGTCCAGTTTTCAGAGTTTTTAGTCCAATCTTGTCATTCAATCAATCAAAGGAGAAAATAAACAAACACTTATCCATATGCACACCCGTGATACAGGACAGAGGGGGTCAACACACACACGTATACAGAACGGTAGAGAGAGCCCTAGCTTGCCTGTCTCAAATCTGGGTAACTCGTGTCTTTCGTCCCGCTCAACCCCTTTGAGTCCACCGTCTTAGCGATGGCCTCGAACCAAAGTCTTAGGACATCTACCGTGACAAATCCACGACAGGTCTCGATCTGATTCATGTCATGGAACAAAAGGGCACAACATTTTAGACCAACATTCACACATGATTTCATGAACACAAGCATTTCACGCCATACTCCGATGCGGTCAACTGCAACCGTGAATCAAAGTCCCTCGACCATCGATGGTACACCTTCCAAGAGGTAGCGTCGAAGTATTGCGGACACCTAGCGCATCTCATCGTACGATGGGCTAGTGGTGTGCAAATCACCGATCAAGTAAGTTCATTTGGCCGGATTTGTATAGTTTTGTTGACCACCAACCGGATATGCATAGTTCCGTTGATCACTAGCCAAATATGTGTAGTTTTGTTGATCACTAGCCGGATATGGACAGTTTTGTTGATCACTACCAGATATGAATATTTTTGTTGATCGGTAGATGGAGCAACTCAAACGCGCAGACCAAAACGAACGCACATTCTATCCGCTTTTCCTTCGTTTGGATCGGCAATGCGGACGGCAGTGTCCATTTTCTCGTTTGGGGTCGATGCATGCACCCAACGCAGGCCCGACGAATTCTTTTGCGAGCAGGCTCTGTACTGACAGTCAGAGCCACGCAGCGCAGGAGTTCAGAGACCTGCACGTACGTACGTATATGCCCTGCCTCCATTTGATTTGATGGAGAGGCAGGCAGGCTACACTCAACACAACAATGTCTCCAGACTCCAACGAAGCATGCATGGGGACTTTGCTTCATGCAAGTTTTCAACTTGGAAAATCATTGTGGCATTCCAAACCCAAAATTTTGGTTCGCTACACACACGCACCCAAAAAAGTTTACATATTTCAATGCAGATTCAATGTGAAAAATTATAAGTTTTCCCTTCAATAATAATAAATAGATTGTTCCGATCTCTTGTTTGGTTCAATTCTTGTGAATATGTGACTTTTGTGTGGCAGCCAACCTAGGATAACTTAACGGTGAGAAGCTGGTGGTGATAGGATCACCGCCGGAGTCGGTGACAGTGATCCTGCTCAACGGCGAGACGTTGGTGGTGGCCAACGCGGGGGACTCCTGCACAAGCCCGACACGGCGGGGCAGCGATTTTGTGAGGAAAACCTTGTCGACTTGACTCTTCTACGATTTATGCCGAAGTGCTTTTGGCCTTGCAGGAGGAAAGATTGAGTTCAGTGACCGGACCTATCTTTCATGATTGCTACTACATGACTCCAAACTTTTAAGCATGTTTTTGTTCTCTCATTGTAACAGGAAGATTAATCAAGTTGCCCATGAAATAGCTAAATTAGGTGGATTTTCTACTCCCAGTACCTGGATGGAGTCACCTCTAGTTGATGTGGTCTCGTTTATTGTATCCGACACGTGTGTTCTCATAAATAATTAAACAAAGTATCATTTATCAAGCAAAACAAGGACTGGAATTAGTTGATTGTGAATGTCCGAGAATACCCTTTTAGATAACTGTAAGATTCGTGTAAACTTTGAAGGTGACGTACTGAAGTAAAACGAGTCAAAGGCAAGAAACCACTATATTTGCGCCATCATTTGGGCCATCCACGATGGAGGCGGAGGAGGAGGTGGCTATGAGAACGGGCACGCGGAAGACTTAGATCCCATCCAGTCCGGTAACTACACCCACACCTATACCCAAACTGACATGGGCACACAACAACATGATTGGACCGCCACACAGCAGGAGGAGGGGGAGGAGGGGGAGGAGGATGACGACGAGGACGATCATCCATATAATTTTGCCGACGATCAGAAAAAGAAGGATTGAGGAAAAAGCTTCAACATGTGATAGGACGAACTCTTGTGTGATGCATGATTGGCCACTGGTCTTGTTGGGGATATAACCCCGTGGTAAGACCCGCCCAGGATAGACCGGGTCAAATCTAGGCGGCTCATAGTTAACATCTTAAGATGGGACTGAGGATTGAAGATAAGTACACACGGCGATTTACCAAATGGGCTGAGAAGGCCCAGAGTCGGAAGGTGGCGCAAGACCCGGGCGCGTGAGCCGCCCGGTGGGCGGCTTGCCCACGAACACAAAGACAGTTAGAGAGGAAGTCGGATACCTTGTGTAAGTCGGTTTTGGACTCTTGTAACCCCAGGGCCTCGACCTGCTAGTATAAAGGCGGGTCCCTGGGGGCGGTTTAGGGACAAGAAGCGATCAATCGATAGCTAGGTCAAGCGAATCTGCTCCCTTGTAATCAATACCCAATTAATACAACTCAAAGCAGGACGTAGGCTTTTACCTCTTTCCGAGGGACGAACTTGGGTAAAGTCATGTCTTTCGTCCCGCTTAACTCCTTTGAGTCCACCGCCTTAGGATGGCCTCGAACCAAAGTCTTAGGACATTTGCCGTGACAAATCCACGACAGTTGGCGCCCATCGTGAGGCTAGCGCGTGGTGGTGTGGAGTTCTCAAAGGGCTCTCTTCTAGGGATCGAGGGATACGCCATCGGCGTGATGACTAAAAGTCGCTGTGGCAGGCTCATCGACGATGCCAGATGGGGGCCGGAGGCCGACTCGATCGAGTACGGGTATCGGGTCCCCTTTGGCAGAATTCAAGTGTTCATCGGAAAAATTGGCGGATCTATGCCTGGGCCGAACATCTGCACCGACCTCGTCGAGCCGGCCCGGCATGCACAACCCGCCCGAGTTCAACCCGGGCAGAGGAGCATCTTTGTTGGCTTCACACAAGGCGGAGAAAATTCCGGATTAGTAGGGGAGACCTTTATCCTCTCAGATGACGGGTCCCCCAGTGGAGATACGAAATCAATCTACCAGCTTCATGATGGCGGGTTAGGGGGCTATGCCGATGGGGATAGTATTCCGGAGCCCTATGACCCACCGATTCGAGCCGCCGGCTTCATGGCGGGTCCGGCACCAACACTCAACAACATAATGTCTGGTACGGCAGCAGGAGCCGCCCAGCTAGGTGCTGCGTCGTCCAGGCCGCCGGCTTAGGCCCTGTTGGATCTGATGGAGGAGTTAACGACCTTAATAGGAACTGAAAATCAGGCAGAGCACAATGCGGAGATCGCTAGGATTAAAGAACTGATAACCAAGGCTCGGGAGGATATCAGTGCTTTAAGAAGAGAGATGAATGCTGAGTCGGAGCATTTGAGGTAGAGTCTCTCCGCCTTTATTTAGACCAGCATGCTTCAGAGGTGGTTCTTCGGTGGAGGACTCAAGCCGGCCTCCCTGCACAGCTTCAGCCTTGGAACCTTTTCAACACACCCGACGCAGGGCTGAGTCAGCCACCGGCCACAACCCGGACTGTGGAGGCGCCGCATCAACCAGACCCGCCCCGGAGGGATCGGACTCTGCCACAACACCTTGTAACACCACCTGGCCATTATTCTAACCCGGTGAAGAACATGATAGCAGCGGCGACTAGACTTAATGCGCCCCCCCTTGTCGAAGGAAGATCGTACGCCAAGGAGGCGCGCAAAGCCACTGAGTTATTACACATGACGGTGGCTCAACAGGAGAAGTATACATACAGCCGGAGCCGAGTGCACTCCACGTCTATCCCGAGTCATAGCTATAGCCGGCGCATAGAGTCGCCGACGATTTCCAGCAGTGAGCAGAGACGTAACCCACCCCATGGTGACCTGCCGCATCCTAATGCACAGAAGATAGTAAATAGAGGCAGAACCCGCCGAGGGGCGACGCCCACAGAAGGTTACCCGGAGATCCCCGAGCCGGCTCCGGTGGCCCCTTCCGCCTCGGTGGGAGCGGGAGTCTCGTCCAGGGGGGTTGGTGTGCCTTGTTTAACGGCGGGTCTGCGGAGCGAGCGTTTACCTAAGGACTTTAAGGGGCCACGTAAGGTGCCTAACTACACGGCTGATTTACCCCCCTGAAGCTTGGGTTGAAAGTTATGAGCTCGCCATGGAGATGTTGGATGTCAGTGAGGGAGTTTGTGCGAAGTATTTTATCATGATGTTAGAAGGACCGGCCCGCACATGGTTAAAGGGTCTACCCCCCAATACCATTGCCTCCTGGGCCGAGTTGAAGGCATAATTTATCAAGAATTTTTGGGGAACATGCAAGCAGCCCATGACGATTGTTGACCTTGATCACTGCGTGCAACAGGAAGATGAGTCGGCCCATCATTGGGTACGATGGGTCTCGACGGTCATCCACTCATCTGAGAATATCTCGGCGGCTCAAGCAGTCCTGATCTTAGATCCTACCCCTTAAGCAGAAACTTGGGCGGCTGAAGCGTACCTATCAGGATATGGGTGAGCTCATGTCGGCTCTCACCAAATATGCAGATTCAGATGTTGGGGAACGTTGCATGGGAAACAAAAAATTTCCTACACACACACAAATCTATCCATGGTGATGAGCATCTACGAGAGGGGGAGTTGATCTACATACCCTTGTAGATCGCTAAGTGGGAAGCGTTAAGAAACACGGTTGGTGTAGTTGAACTTCTTCGCGATCCAAATCGCCGAGCATCCCGCGATCCAATCACGAACCGTCCCGCGAACCGATCAAGAACCGTCCCGCGAACCGATCACGAACCGTCCCGCGATCCAATCACGAACCATCCCGCGATCTCATCACGATCCGTCCCGTGATCACGTCACGATCCGTCCCATGATTCAATCACGAACGTCTCATGGCCTTGATCACGATTCTTCCGATCTAGTACCGAACGGACGACACCTTCGCGTTCAGCAAACGTGCAGCTTGATGATGATCTCCACCGTCTTGATCCAGCAAGAGGAGGTGGAGAGGAGAGAGAGTTCGCCGGCAGCCTGACGGCGCTCCGGTGATGGTGGTGGAGAAATTCCGGCAGGGCTTCGCCTAAGTGTTGTGGAAAACTATCTAGAGGAGCACCGGTGAAACGGGTAGCACGTGGCCGTAAAGTCTGTCCAAAAACCACCCAAACCACCAGTATATAAAGGAGGGAGGGAGACGCAGCCTTGGCGCCAGCCCTAGGACTCCTAGGAGTCGGCCGGCCAAAGGAGGAGCAATCCTACTCCTCCTCCAATCCTAGTTGGAGTAGGATTGCTCCCTATTGGCTGAATTTCCACTTTTTCCTTTAGGGCTTTCTCCCCCTGCGCCACGGGCCTTTGTGGCTGTTTTCCCAGCCCACTAAGGGCTGGTTAATACTCTCCCACAGCCCATGGACCTCTTGGGGTCGAAATACCCCTCCCGGAGGTCTCCCGGTACACTACCGGCACTTCCGATATACTATCGATGAGCCCAAAACTTTTCCGGCGACCAAACTGGGACTTCCTATATATGAATCTTTACCTCCGGACCATTCCGGAGCTCCTCGTGACGTCCCGGATCTCATCCGGGACTCCGAACAAACTTCGGTCACCACCATACATAACTCTATACTACCGAAACGTCACCAAACCTTAAGTGTGCAGACCCTGCGGGTTCGAGAACTATGTAGACATGACCGAGACACCTCTACGGTCAATAACCAATGGCGGGACCTGGACATCCACATTGGTTCCTACATATTCTACGAAGATCTTTATCGGTCGAACCTCTGTGTCAAGGATTCAGTTAATCCCGTATAACGTTCCCTTTGCTCTTCGGTATGTTACTTGCCCGAGATTCAATCGTCGGTATCCCAATACCTAGTTCAACCTCGTTGCCGGCAAGTCTCTTTACTCGTTCCATAATACAAGATCCCATGACTAACACTTAGCCACATTGCTTGCAAGGCTTGTTTGTGATCTTGCATTACCGAGTGGGCCCTGAGATACCTCTCCGTCACACGGAGTAAAAAATCCCAGTCTCGATCCATGCCAACCCAACAGACACCCTCGGAGCTACCTGTGGTGCACCTTTATAGTCACCCAGTTACGTTGCGACGTTTGATACACACAAATTATTCCTCCGGTGTCAGTGAGTTGCATGATCTCATGGTCATAGGAACATATACTTGACATGCGGAAAACAACAGCAATACAATGACACGATCAGATGCTACATTTGTATTTTGGGTCTTGTCCATCACATCATTCTCCTAATGATGTGATCCCGTTATCAAATGACATCTCATGTCCATGACTAGGAAAGCTTAACCATCCTTTGATCAACGAGCTAGTTCACTAGAGGCATACTAGGGACATAGTGTTTTGTCTATGTATCCACATATGTATCCATGTTTCCAATTAATACAATTCTAGCATGGATAATAAACAATTATCATGAACAAGGAAATATAATAATAAAAACTTTATTTATTGCCTCTAGGGCATATTTCCAACAGTCTCCCACTTGCACTAGAGTCAATAATCTAGCTCACATCACTATGTGATTTACATTGTAATGAATCGAACACCCATGCAGTTCTGGTGTTGATCATGTTTAGCCCTTGGAAGAGGTTTAGTCAATGGGTCTGCAACATTCAGATCCGTGTGCACTTTGCAAATATTTATGTCCTTCTCCTCGATGTAATACCGGATGGAGTTGAAGCGTCGCTTTATATGTCTGGTCCTCTTGTGAAACCTTGGTTCCTTGGCTAGAGCAATGGCACCAGAGTTGTCACAGAACAGGCTCATCGGATTCAGTGCACTGGGCACTACTCCGAGATTTGTCATGAACTGCTTCATCCAGACACCTTCCTTCACCGCCTCCGAGGGTGCGATGTACTCCGCTTCGCATGTAGAATCAGCTACCACGCTTTGCTTGGAACTGCACCAGCTTACCGCCCCCCGTTAAGAACAAATACATATACGGTTTGCGATTTAGAGTCGTCCGGATCAGTGTCAAAGCTTGCATCGACGTAACCCTTTACGACGAGCTCTTCATCACCTCCATAAACGAGAAACATGTCCTTAGTCCTGTTAAGGTACTTAAGGATATTCTTGACCGCTTGCCAGTGCTCCATTCCAGGATCACTTTGAAACCTTGCAGCCATACTTATGGTAAGGCTGACATCGGGTCTTGTGCACAACATTGCATACATGGTAGAGCCTATGGCTGAAGCATAGGGGATGACACTCATCCTTTCTTTATCTTCTGCAGTCACTGGGCATTGAGCCTTACTCAACTTCATACCTTGTAACACACGCAAGAACCCCTTCTTGGACTGTTCCATTTTGAACTTCTTCAAAACTTTATCAAGGTATGTGCTATGTGAAAGTGCTATAAGGCGTCTCGATCTATCTCTATAGATCTTAATGCCTAATATGAAAGCAGATTCTCCTAGGTCCTTCATTGAAAAACTCTTGTTCAAATATTCCTTCACGCTTTCCAGCAATTCTATATTGTTTCCAATCAGCAATATGTCGTCCACATATAATATTAGAAATGCTATAGAGCTCCCACTCACTTTCTTGTAAATACAAGCTTCTCCATAAACTTGTATAAACCCAAACACTTTGATCACCTCATCGAAGCGTTTATTCCAACTCCGAGATGCTTGCACCAGCCCATAAATGGATCGCTGGAGCTTGCAAACTTTGTCAGCATTTTCTGGATCGACAAAACCTTCTGGTTGTATCATATACAACTCTTCCTCAAGGAAACCGTTGAGGAACGCTGTTTTGACATCCATCTGCCAAATTTCATAGTCGAAATAGGCAGCTATTGCCAACATGATTCTGACAGACTTAAGCATGGCTACGGGTGAGAAGGTCTCATCGTAGTCAACTCCTGGAACTTGTGAAAAACCCTTTGCCACAAGTCGAGCTTTATAGACGATGACATTACTGTCCGCGTCCGTCTTCTTCTTAAAGATCCATTTATTCTGAATGGCCTTTCGCCCTTCAGGTAATACTTCCAAAGTCCATACTTTGTTTTCATACATGGATCCCATCTCGGATTTAATGGACTCTAACCATTTCTCGGATTTCGGGCCCATCACTGCTCCTTCATAGCTCGTAGGTTCATTGTTGTCTAACAACATGACCTCCAAGACAGGATTGCCGTACCACTCAGGGTAGTACGTGTCCATGTCGACCTATGAGGTTCATTAGTAACTTGATCCGAAGCTTCATGATTATCATCATTAACTTCTTCTTCAACCGTCGTAGGCTCCACAGAAGCAACTTTCTGTGCCGTGCTACTTTCTGGTAGAAGCAAAGGTTCAACAACCTCATCAAGCTCTATTTTCCTCCCACTCAATTCTTTCGAGAGAAACTCTTTCTCAAGAAATGTTCCGTTCTTAGCGACAAAACACTTTGCCCTCGGATCTGACATAGAAGGTATACTCGACTGTCTCTTTCGGGTATCCTATGAAGACGCATTTCTCCGCTTTGGGTTCCAGCTTTTCAGGCTGAAGCTTTTTGACATAAGCATCACATCCCCAAACTTTAAGAAACGACAACTTTGGCCTCTTGCCAAACCACAGTTCATATGGCGTCATCTTAACGGATTTCGATGGTGCCCTATTTTAAGTGAATGCAGCTGTCTCTAATGCATAACCCCAAAACGATAGTGGCAAATCAGCAAGAGACATCATAGAAGGCACCATATCTAATAAAGTACGATTACGACGTTCGGACACACCATTACGCGGTGGTGTTCCGGGCGGTGTCAACTGTGAAACAATTCCACACTGTCTTAAGTGACTGCCAAACTCATAACTCAGATATTCACCTCCTTGATTAGATCGTAGGAATTTAATCTTCTTGTTACGATGATTCTCAACTTCACTCTGAAATTGCTTGAACTTTTCAAACGTTTCAGACTTGTGTTTCATCAAGTAAATATACCCATATCTACTTAAGTCATCAGTGAAGGTGAGAAAATAACGATATCCACCACGCGCTACAACATTCATTGGACCGCACACATCGGTATGTATGATTTCCAATAAGTCGCTTGCCCGTCCCATTGTTCCAGAGAACGGCGTTTTAGTCATCTTGCCCATGAGGCATGGTTCACATGTGTCAAGTGATTCAAAATCAAGTGACTCTAAAAGTCCATCAACATGGAGCTTCCTCATGCGTTTTACACCAATATGACCTAAACGGCAGTGCCACAAGAAAGTGGTACTATCATTATCAACTCTACATCTTTTGGCATCAATGTTATGAACATGTTTATCATCACTATCAAGATTTAAGATGAATAAACCCCTCACATTGGGTGCATGACCATAAAAGATATTACTCATATAAATAGAACAATCTTTATTCTCTGATTTAAATGAGTAACCGTCTCGTAATAAACACGATCCAGATATAATGTTCATGCTCAACGTAGGCACTAAATAACAATTATTTAGGTTCATCACTAATTCTGATGGTAATCGAAGAGAGAGCGTGCCGACGGCGATCACATCAACCTTGGAACCATTTCCCACGCGCATCGTCACTTCGTCCTTTGCTAGCCTCCGCTTATTCCGTAGTTCCTGCTTTGAGTTGCAAATGTGAGCAACCGAACCGGTATCAAATACCCAGGCACTACTACGAGAGCTAGTAAGGTACACATAATTAACATGTATATCATATATACCTTGTTTGTCGTTGGCCGCCTTCTTGTCAGCCAGGTACTTGGGGCAGTTCCGCTTCTAGTGACCAGTTCCCTTGCAATGAAAGCACTCAGTTTCTCGCTTAGGTCCATACTTAGGTTTCTTTACAGGAGTAGCAACTGCTTTGCCATCCTTCTTGGTTTTACCCTTCTTGCCTTTGCCTTTGCCTTTGCCATTTTTCTTGAAACTAGTGGTTTTATTGGCCATCAACACTTGATGTTCTTTCTGGATTTCAGACTCAGCGACTTTTAGCATCGCAAACAGCTCGGCGACTGACTTGTTCATCCCGTGCATGTTATAGTTCATTACAAAGCTCTTGTAACTAGGTGGCAGTGACTGAAGAACTCTATCAGTGATTGCCTCCGGCGGAAGGGCAATTCCCAACTCTGCTAGACGAGTTGAATACCCAGACATTCTGAGTACATGTTCAATGATAGACCCGTTCTCCTCCATTTTGCAAGCATAGAACTTATCGGAGGTTTCATACCTCTCGATCCGGGCATTCTTCTCAAAGATAAACTTCAATTCCTGGAACATCTCATATGCTCCATGACGTTCAAAACGTCTTTGAAGTCCCGGTTCTAAGCCGTACAACATTGCACACTGAACTATTGAGTAATCTCCAGCCCGTGTCTCCCAAGCGTTCTTACCTCTTCGGACGACACAGGAGCAGGTGGGTCACCAAGCAGTGCATCAAGGACATATAATTTCTGGGAAGCCGTGAGGATAATCCTCAGATTACTGGCCCAGTCAACAAAGTTACTTCCATCATCTTTCAGCTTGGCTTTCTCTAGGAATGCATTAAAATTCAGGGGAACTACTGTGCGAGCCATTGATCTACAACATAAATATGCAAAGGTTACTTAGACTATGTTCAAGATAATGAGTTTAGTTAATCAAATTACTAAAGCTCCCACTCAAATTGACATCGCTGAGGTCATCTGAGTGTCACATGATCCAAATTCACCAACTCAAGTCCGATCATCACGTGAGTTGAGGTGGCTTCAATGGTGAACATCATTATGTTGATCATATCCACTATTTGACTCATGCTCAACCTTTCAGTCTCTTGTGTTCCGATGCCATGTCTATACATGCTAGGCTCGTCAAGTTTAACCCGAGTGTTTTCGCGTGTGCAAATCTGTCTTGCACCCATTGTATGTGAACGTAGAGTCTATCACACCCGATTATCACGTGGTGTCTCAACACGACGAACTTTCGCAACGGTGCACACTCGGGGAGAACACAATTTTATCTTGAAATTTAAGTGAGGGATCACCTTATAATGCTACCGTCGTACTAAGCAAAACAAGGTGCATAAAAGGATTAACATCACATGCAATTCATAAGTGACATGATATGGCCATGAACTTGTGCTTAAGATCTCCATCTTCACAGCACCGGCATGATCTCCATCGTCACCGACACGACACCATGATCTCCATCATCTTGATCTCCATCAATGTGCTGCCATAGGGGTTGTGGCGCCAGCTGCTTCTACTTCTATTGCTACCGGTTAGCGATAAATTAAAGCATTACATAGTGCTTAATGATTGACACATAGGTCATACAATAATTAAAGACAACCCTATGGCTTCTGCCGGTTGTTGTACTCATCGACATGCAAGTCGTGAAATTCTATACATCACATGATCATCTCATACATCACATATATCTCATCATGTAACTGGCCATATCATATCACAACATACCCTGCAAAAACAAGTTAGACGTCCTCTAATTGTTGTTGCAAGTTTTACGTGGCTGCTACGGGTATCTAGCAACAGAAATTCTCACCTACGCAAAGCCACAACGGTGATACATAGTTTGCTTTTCAACCTTCTCAAGGACCGCCTTTGTCCGATCCGATCCAACTAAATTAGAGAAACTGTCACCCGCAAGCCAGCTAAGCAACAAGTTGCGTCACGGGAACCGGTCTCTCGTAAGCGTACGAGTAATATTGGTCCGGGCCGCTTCATCTCACAATACCGCTGAACCAATATACGACCAAGGGAGGAAGAAATCTAAGCATCAACGCCCACAAACCTTTTGTGTTCTACTCGAGATCTCATCGAACCATCAACCTAGCTCTGATACCACTGTTGGGGAACGTTGCATGGGAAACAAAAAATTTCCTACGCACACGCAAACCTATCCATGGTGATGAGCATCTACGAGAGGGGGAGTTGATCTACATACCCTTGTAGATCGCTAAGCGGGAAGCATTAAGAAACGCGGTTGGTGTAGTTGAACTTCTTCGCGATCCAAATCGCCGAGCATCCCGCGATCCAATCACGAACCGATCACGAACCGTCCCGCGAACCGATCACGAACCGTCCCGCGATCCAATCACGAACCATCCCGCGATCTCATCACGATCCGTCCCGTGATCACGTCACGATCCGTCCCATGATTCAATCACGAACGTCTCATGGCCTTGATCACGATTCTTCCGATCTAGTACCGAACGGACGACACCTTCGCGTTCAGCACACGTGCAGCTTGATGATGATCTCCACCGTCTTGATCCAGCAAGAGGAGGTGGAGAGGAGAGAGAGTTCGCCGGCAGCCTGACGGCGCTCCGGTGATGGTGGTGGAGAAATTCCGGCAGGGCTTCGCCTAAGTGTTGTGGAAAACTATCTAGAGGAGCACCGGTGAAACGGGTAGCACGTGGCCGTAAAGTCTGTCCAAAAACCACCCAAACCACCAGTATATAAAGGAGGGAGGGAGACGCAGCCTTGGCGCCAGCCCTAGGACTCCTAGGAGTCGGCCGGCCAAAGGAGGAGCAATCCTACTCCTCCTCCAATCCTAGTTGGAGTAGGATTGCTCCCTATTGGCTGAATTTCCACTTTTTCCTTTAGGGCTTTCTCCCCCTGCGCCACGGGCCTTTGTGGCTGTTTTCCCAGCCCACTAAGGGCTGGTTAATACTCTCCCACAGCCCATGGACCTCTTGGGGTCGAAATACCCCTCCCGGAGGTCTCCCGGTACACTACCGGCACTTCCGATATACTATCGATGAGCCCAAAACTTTTCCGGCGACCAAACTGGGACTTCCTATATATGAATCTTTACCTCCGGACCATTCCGGAGCTCCTCGTGACGTCCCGGATCTCATCCGGGACTCCGAACAAACTTCGGTCACCACCATACATAACTCTATACTACCGAAACGTCACCAAACCTTAAGTGTGCAGACCCTGCGGGTTCGAGAACTATGTAGACATGACCGAGACACCTCTACGGTCAATAACCAATGGCGGGACCTGGACATCCACATTGGTTCCTACATATTCTACGAAGATCTTTATCGGTCGAACCTCTGTGTCAAGGATTCAGTTAATCCCGTATAACGTTCCCTTTGCTCTTCGGTATGTTACTTGCCCGAGATTCAATCGTCGGTATCCCAATACCTAGTTCAACCTCGTTGCCGGCAAGTCTCTTTACTCGTTCCATAATACAAGATCCCATGACTAACACTTAGCCACATTGCTTGCAAGGCTTGTTTGTGATCTTGCATTACCGAGTGGGCCCTGAGATACCTCTCCGTCACACGGAGTAAAAAATCCCAGTCTCGATCCATGCCAACCCAACAGACACCCTCGGAGCTACCTGTGGTGCACCTTTATAGTCACCCAGTTACGTTGCGACGTTTGATACACACAAATTATTCCTCCGGTGTCAGTGAGTTGCATGATCTCATGGTCATAGGAACATATACTTGACATGCGGAAAACAACAGCAATACAATGACACGATCAGATGCTACATTTGTATTTTGGGTCTTGTCCATCACATCATTCTCCTAATGATGTGATCCCGTTATCAAATGACATCTCATGTCCATGACTAGGAAAGCTTAACCATCCTTTGATCAACGAGCTAGTTCACTAGAGGCATACTAGGGACATAGTGTTTTGTCTATGTATCCACATATGTATCCATGTTTCCAATTAATACAATTCTAGCATGGATAATAAACAATTATCATGAACAAGGAAATATAATAATAAAAACTTTATTTATTGCCTCTAGGGCATATTTCCAACAGTCTCCCACTTGCACTAGAGTCAATAATCTAGCTCACATCACTATGTGATTTACATTGTAATGAATCGAACACCCATGCAGTTCTGGTGTTGATCATGTTTAGCCCTTGGAAGAGGTTTAGTCAATGGGTCTGCAACATTCAGATCCGTGTGCACTTTGCAAATATTTATGTCCTTCTCCTCGATGTAATACCGGATGGAGTTGAAGCGTCGCTTTATATGTCTGGTCCTCTTGTGAAACCTTGGTTCCTTGGCTAGAGCAATGGCACCAGAGTTGTCACAGAACAGGCTCATCGGATTCAGTGCACTGGGCACTACTCCGAGATTTGTCATGAACTGCTTCATCCAGACACCTTCCTTCACCGCCTCCGAGGGTGCGATGTACTCCGCTTCGCATGTAGAATCAGCTACCACGCTTTGCTTGGAACTGCACCAGCTTACCGCCCCCCGTTAAGAACAAATACATATACGGTTTGCGATTTAGAGTCGTCCGGATCAGTGTCAAAGCTTGCATCGACGTAACCCTTTACGACGAGCTCTTCATCACCTCCATAAACGAGAAACATGTCCTTAGTCCTGTTAAGGTACTTAAGGATATTCTTGACCGCTTGCCAGTGCTCCATTCCAGGATCACTTTGAAACCTTGCAGCCATACTTATGGTAAGGCTGACATCGGGTCTTGTGCACAACATTGCATACATGGTAGAGCCTATGGCTGAAGCATAGGGGATGACACTCATCCTTTCTTTATCTTCTGCAGTCACTGGGCATTGAGCCTTACTCAACTTCATACCTTGTAACACACGCAAGAACCCCTTCTTGGACTGTTCCATTTTGAACTTCTTCAAAACTTTATCAAGGTATGTGCTATGTGAAAGTGCTATAAGGCGTCTCGATCTATCTCTATAGATCTTAATGCCTAATATGAAAGCAGATTCTCCTAGGTCCTTCATTGAAAAACTCTTGTTCAAATATTCCTTCACGCTTTCCAGCAATTCTATATTGTTTCCAATCAGCAATATGTCGTCCACATATAATATTAGAAATGCTATAGAGCTCCCACTCACTTTCTTGTAAATACAAGCTTCTCCATAAACTTGTATAAACCCAAACACTTTGATCACCTCATCGAAGCGTTTATTCCAACTCCGAGATGCTTGCACCAGCCCATAAATGGATCGCTGGAGCTTGCAAACTTTGTCAGCATTTTCTGGATCGACAAAACCTTCTGGTTGTATCATATACAACTCTTCCTCAAGGAAACCGTTGAGGAACGCTGTTTTGACATCCATCTGCCAAATTTCATAGTCGAAATAGGCAGCTATTGCCAACATGATTCTGACAGACTTAAGCATGGCTACGGGTGAGAAGGTCTCATCGTAGTCAACTCCTGGAACTTGTGAAAAACCCTTTGCCACAAGTCGAGCTTTATAGACGATGACATTACCGTCCGCGTCCGTCTTCTTCTTAAAGATCCATTTATTCTGAATGGCCTTTCGCCCTTCAGGTAATACTTCCAAAGTCCATACTTTGTTTTCATACATGGATCCCATCTCGGATTTAATGGACTCTAACCATTTCTCGGATTTCGGGCCCATCACTGCTCCTTCATAGCTCGTAGGTTCATTGTTGTCTAACAACATGACCTCCAAGACAGGATTGCCGTACCACTCAGGGTAGTACGTGTCCATGTCGACCTATGAGGTTCATTAGTAACTTGATCCGAAGCTTCATGATTATCATCATTAACTTCTTCTTCAACCGTCGTAGGCTCCACAGAAGCAACTTTCTGTGCCGTGCTACTTTCTGGTAGAAGCAAAGGTTCAACAACCTCATCAAGCTCTATTTTCCTCCCACTCAATTCTTTCGAGAGAAACTCTTTCTCAAGAAATGTTCCGTTCTTAGCGACAAAACACTTTGCCCTCGGATCTGACATAGAAGGTATACTCGACTGTCTCTTTCGGGTATCCTATGAAGACGCATTTCTCCGCTTTGGGTTCCAGCTTTTCAGGCTGAAGCTTTTTGACATAAGCATCACATCCCCAAACTTTAAGAAACGACAACTTTGGCCTCTTGCCAAACCACAGTTCATATGGCGTCATCTTAACGGATTTCGATGGTGCCCTATTTTAAGTGAATGCAGCTGTCTCTAATGCATAACCCCAAAACGATAGTGGCAAATCAGCAAGAGACATCATAGAAGGCACCATATCTAATAAAGTACGATTACGACGTTCGGACACACCATTACGCGGTGGTGTTCCGGGCGGTGTCAACTGTGAAACAATTCCACACTGTCTTAAGTGACTGCCAAACTCATAACTCAGATATTCACCTCCTTGATTAGATCGTAGGAATTTAATCTTCTTGTTACGATGATTCTCAACTTCACTCTGAAATTGCTTGAACTTTTCAAACGTTTCAGACTTGTGTTTCATCAAGTAAATATACCCATATCTACTTAAGTCATCAGTGAAGGTGAGAAAATAACGATATCCACCACGCGCTACAACATTCATTGGACCGCACACATCGGTATGTATGATTTCCAATAAGTCGCTTGCCCGTCCCATTGTTCCAGAGAACGGCGTTTTAGTCATCTTGCCCATGAGGCATGGTTCACATGTGTCAAGTGATTCAAAATCAAGTGACTCTAAAAGTCCATCAACATGGAGCTTCCTCATGCGTTTTACACCAATATGACCTAAACGGCAGTGCCACAAGAAAGTGGTACTATCATTATCAACTCTACATCTTTTGGCATCAATGTTATGAACATGTTTATCATCACTATCAAGATTTAAGATGAATAAACCCCTCACATTGGGTGCATGACCATAAAAGATATTACTCATATAAATAGAACAATCTTTATTCTCTGATTTAAATGAGTAACCGTCTCGTAATAAACACGATCCAGATATAATGTTCATGCTCAACGTAGGCACTAAATAACAATTATTTAGGTTCATCACTAATCCTGATGGTAATCGAAGAGAGAGCGTGCCGACGGCGATCACATCAACCTTGGAACCATTTCCCACGCGCATCGTCACTTCGTCCTTTGCTAGCCTCCGCTTATTCCGTAGTTCCTGCTTTGAGTTGCAAATGTGAGCAACCGAACCGGTATCAAATACCCAGGCACTACTACGAGAGCTAGTAAGGTACACATAATTAACATGTATATCATATATACCTTGTTTGTCGTTGGCCGCCTTCTTGTCAGCCAGGTACTTGGGGCAGTTCCGCTTCTAGTGACCAGTTCCCTTGCAATGAAAGCACTCAGTTTCTCGCTTAGGTCCATACTTAGGTTTCTTTATAGGAGTAGCAACTGCTTTGCCATCCTTCTTGGTTTTACCCTTCTTGCCTTTGAATTTGCCTTTGCCATTTTTCTTGAAACTAGTGGTTTTATTGGCCATCAACACTTGATGTTCTTTCTGGATTTCAGACTCAGCGACTTTTAGCATCGCAAACAGCTCGGCGACTGACTTGTTCATCCCGTGCATGTTATAGTTCATTACAAAGCTCTTGTAACTAGGTGGCAGTGACTGAAGAACTCTATCAGTGATTGCCTCCGGCGGAAGGGCAATTCCCAACTCTGCTAGACGAGTTGAATACCCAGACATTCTGAGTACATGTTCAATGATAGACCCGTTCTCCTCCATTTTGCAAGCATAGAACTTATCGGAGGTTTCATACCTCTCGATCCGGGCATTCTTCTCAAAGATAAACTTCAATTCCTGGAACATCTCATATGCTCCATGACGTTCAAAACGTCTTTGAAGTCCCGGTTCTAAGCCGTACAACATTGCACACTGAACTATTGAGTAATCTCCAGCCCGTGTCTCCCAAGCGTTCTTACCTCTTCGGACGACACAGGAGCAGGTGGGTCACCAAGCAGTGCATCAAGGACATATAATTTCTGGGAAGCCGTGAGGATAATCCTCAGATTACTGGCCCAGTCAACAAAGTTACTTCCATCATCTTTCAGCTTGGCTTTCTCTAGGAATGCATTAAAATTCAGGGGAACTACTGTGCGAGCCATTGATCTACAACATAAATATGCAAAGGTTACTTAGACTATGTTCAAGATAATGAGTTTAGTTAATCAAATTACTAAAGCTCCCACTCAAATTGACATCGCTGAGGTCATCTGAGTGTCACATGATCCAAATTCACCAACTCAAGTCCGATCATCACGTGAGTTGAGGTGGCTTCAATGGTGAACATCATTATGTTGATCATATCCACTATTTGACTCATGCTCAACCTTTCAGTCTCTTGTGTTCCGATGCCATGTCTATACATGCTAGGCTCGTCAAGTTTAACCCGAGTGTTTTCGCGTGTGCAAATCTGTCTTGCACCCATTGTATGTGAACGTAGAGTCTATCACACCCGATTATCACGTGGTGTCTCAACACGACGAACTTTCGCAACGGTGCACACTCGGGGAGAACACAATTTTATCTTGAAATTTAAGTGAGGGATCACCTTATAATGCTACCGTCGTACTAAGCAAAACAAGGTGCATAAAAGGATTAACATCACATGCAATTCATAAGTGACATGATATGGCCATGAACTTGTGCTTAAGATCTCCATCTTCACAGCACCGGCATGATCTCCATCGTCACCGACACGACACCATGATCTCCATCATCTTGATCTCCATCAATGTGCTGCCATAGGGGTTGTGGCGCCAGCTGCTTCTACTTCTATTGCTACCGGTTAGCGATAAATTAAAGCATTACATAGTGCTTAATGATTGACACATAGGTCATACAATAATTAAAGACAACCCTATGGCTTCTGCCGGTTGTTGTACTCATCGACATGCAAGTTGTGAAATTCTATACATCACATGATCATCTCATACATCACATATATCTCATCATGTAACTGGCCATATCATATCACAACATACCCTGCAAAAACAAGTTAGACGTCCTCTAATTGTTGTTGCAAGTTTTACGTGGCTGCTACGGGTATCTAGCAACAGAAATTCTCACCTACGCAAAGCCACAACGGTGATACATAGTTTGCTTTTCAACCTTCTCAAGGACCGCCTTTGTCCGATCCGATCCAACTAAATTAGAGAAACTGTCACCCGCAAGCCAGCTAAGCAACAAGTTGCGTCACGGGAACCGGTCTCTCGTAAGCGTACGAGTAATATTGGTCCGGGCCGCTTCATCTCACAATACCGCTGAACCAATATACGACCAAGGGAGGAAGAAATCTAAGCATCAACGCCCACAAACCTTTTGTGTTCTACTCGAGATCTCATCGAACCATCAACCTAGCTCTGATACCACTGTTGGGGAACGTTGCATGGGAAACAAAAAATTTCCTACGCACACGCAAACTTATCCATGGTGATGAGCATCTACGAGAGGGGGAGTTGATCTACATACCCTTGTAGATCGCTAAGCGGGAAGCATTAAGAAACGCGGTTGGTGTAGTCGAACTTCTTCGCGATCCAAATCGCCGAGCGTCCCGCGATCCAATCACGAACCGTCCCGCGAACCGATCACGAACCGTCCCGCGAACCGATCACGAACCGTCCTGCGAACCGATCACGAACCGTCCCGCGATCCAATCACGAACTGTCCCGCGATCTCGTCACGATCCGTCCCGCGATCACGTCACGATCCGTCCCTCGATTCAATCACGAACGTCTCGTGGCCTTGATCACGATCCTTCCGATCTAGTACCGAACGGACGGCACCTCCGCGTTCAGCACACGTGTAGCTTGATGATGATCTCCATCGTCTTGATCCATCAAGAGGAGGTGGAGAGGAGAGAGAGTTCATCGGCAGCGTGACGACGCTCCGGTGATGGTGGTGGAGAAATTCCGGCAGGGCTTCACCCAAGCGCAGCGGAAAACTATCTAGAGGAGCACCGGTGAAACGGGTAGCACGTGGCCGTAAGGTCTGTCCAAAAACCACCCAAACCACCAGTATATAAAGGAGTGAGGGAGAGGCAGCCGTGGCGCCATCCCTAGGACTCCTAGGAGTCGGCCGGCCAAAGGAGGAGCAATCCTACTCCTCCTCCAATCCTAGTTGGAGTAGGATTGCTCCCTATTGGCTGAATTTCCACTTTTTCCTTTAGGGCTTTCTCTCCCTGCGCCATGGGCCTTTGTGGATGTTTTTCCAGCCCAATAAGGGCTGGTTAATACTCTCCCACAGACCATGGACCTCTTGGGGTCGAAATACCCCTCCCGGAGGTCTCTCGGTACACTACCGGCACTCCCGGTACACTACCGATGAGCCCGAAACTTTTCCGGCGACCAAACTAGGACTTACTATATATGAATCTTTACCTCCGGACCATTCTGGAGCTCCTCGTGACGTCCGGGATCTCATCTGGGACTCTGAACAAACTTCGGTCACCACCATACATAACTCTATACTACCGAAACGTCACCAAACCTTAAGTATGCAGACCCAGCGGGTTCGAGAACTATGTAGACATGACCGAGACACCTCTACGGTCAATAACCAATGGCGGGACCTGGACGTCCACATTGGTTCGTACATATTCTATGAAGATCTTTATCGGTCGAACCTCTATGTCAAGGATTCAGCTAATCCCGTATAACGTTCCCTTTGCTCTTCGGTATGTTACTTGCCCGAGATTCAATCGTCGGTATCCCAATACCTAGTTCAACCTCGTTGCCGGCAAGTCTCTTTACTCGTTCCGTAATACAAGATCCCGTGACTAACACTTAGCCACATTGCTTGCAAGGCTTGTTTGTGATCTTGCATTACCGAGTGGGCCCTGAGATACCTCTCCGTCACACGGAGTAAAAAATCCCAGTCTCGATCCATGCCAACCCAACAGACACCCTCGGAGCTACCTGTAGTGCACCTTTATAGTCACCCAGTTACGTTGCGACGTTTGATACACACAAAGTATTCCTCCGGTGTCAGTGAGCTGCATGATCTCATGGTCATAGGAACATATACTTGACATGCGGAAAACAACAGCAATAAACTGACACGATCATATGCTATGTTTGTATTTTGGGTCTTGTCCATCACATCATTCTCCTAATGATGTGATCCCGTTATCAAATGACATCTCATGTCCATGACTAGGAAACCTTAACCATCCTTTGATCAACGAGCTAGTTCACTAGAGGCATACTAGGGACATAGTGTTTTGTCTATGTATCCACACATGTATCCATGTTTCCAATTAATACAATTCTAGCATGGATAATAAACAATTATCATGAACAAGGAAATATAATAATAAACACTTTATTTATTGCCTCTAGGGCATATTTCCTACATTAGATACTACTAAGGACCCAGGGTCCGATGAGGAAAAATCAGCCAAGGGTAGGAAGCCTAATGGCGGCAAGGGCCAGCAGCAGAACGGAGCAGGAGGCAACAACACTAGAAACGGGTGGAAGAGAAAGAACTCAGACGACGGGGCAGATCTGGTGGCAAATACCGGTGTTAGGAACAACCATACCAATAAGCCGCCTTTTAACAAGGGCAAGGCCCCTTTTAACTTAGAAGAGATGCTTAATAAGCCTTGTCCAGAGCACAGTCAACCTGACAGGCCAGCCGACCATACTTGGAGGAACTGTCACATCATGCAGGAGTTCCAGAATTATAGTGTTAAACAACATCGTAACAATGGCAATGGACCATCCGGCGTCTCAGGTTCTGGCGGCTCAGGTTCCGGCTTCGGTGGAGGCGTCTTAGGATCAAATTATCAGGGGCAAGGTAATCAAGGTGGTCACCATCAGCAGCCTGGCAACGGTGGTCAGCAGCAGAATAACCAGTCAGGATATCAGAGCAATCCGAAGCAGCTCAATAAGGGTCAGTATCACGTTTTCACTACAATCTTGAACAAGCGGGATCAAAAGCTGCTTAAGAGGGCAGTCAACACAGTGGCACCGGCTCTCCCACAGTACCTAAAGTGGTCCGAGTACCCGATCTCATGGAGTAGGGAGGATCACCCATCGCGTGTCGGTAACCCGGGACACTTGGCGCTTGTGGTGGCACCCCAAGTAGGAGGCTATAAGTTTACAAAAGTACTGATGGATGGTGGTAGTAGCATCAACATCTTGTGTTATGACACTTTTTGCCGGATGGAGTTAACTGACAAGGCTCTTGAGCCGTCGCCGACAGTTTTTCATGGGGTTGTACCAGGAAAGTCGGCTTACCCCGTGGGCAGGATCGCCCTCGAGGTAGCATTTGGGGATGACTACAACTACAAAGTGGAGACTTTGTGGTTTGAAGTGGTGAAAATTAAGAGCCCATATCACGCTTTGTTTGGCCGACCGGCTTTTGCAAGGTTTATGGCCAGGCCCTATTATGTCTACTTACAGCTCAAGATGCCAGCTCTCAAGGGAACGATAACAGTACACGGAGATCGGAAGATAGCCCTTGAATGTGAAGAAGGTGATGCTGCTTATGCAAAGTCAAGTTGTGCCGAGGCGGAGCTCAAGTTTTACAAAGATAATGTTGACCTGGCGGACATGACACCATTGAAGAAGCCCAGCACAGAATCTGAGCCACCTTTGAAGTTTGTGGCGGAGGATACTAAGTTAGTAGATTTCGTTCCAGGCGACTCATCAAAGCAGTTCACCATTGGGGCTAACATGGACCCGGCTTAGGAAAGCACGCTCATCGTATTTATCCGTGAGAATCGGGACATCTTTACATGGAAGCCTTCTGACATGCCGGGTGTACCGAGTGAGTTCGTTGCGCACCATCTTAATATTGATCCTAAGTTTAAGACGATTAAACAGTTCCTTCGCCGTTTCAATGAAGAGCGGTGTAAGGCAATTGGAGAAGCCCGACTCTTGGCAGCAGGGTTCATCGTGGAGGTCTTTCACCCGGAGTGGTTAGCGAATCCCGACTTGTACTAAAAAAGAATGTACGTGGCACATGTGCGTAGATTACATGGATCTCAACAAAGCCTATCCAGTTGATCCATTTGCTCTCCCCTGCATCGACCAAATCATTGATGCAACGATGGGTTATGAGAGTTTGTGCTTCCTGGATGCTTATTCAGGTTATCATCAGATCAAGATGGCAATTAAGGACCAAGAGAAGACAACTTTTATAACATCTTTTGGGGCCTTCTGTTATGTGTCTATGCCCTTCGGGCTTAATAGTGTACAGGCGACTTATCAACACTATGTGCAAAATTGCCTTCACAGTCAGATTGGGCGCAATGTCCATGCTTATGTGGATGATATTGTGGTTAAGTCAAGGAAGAAAGAGACTCTACTTGGCGACTTGAAGAAGACATTTGACAACTTACGGGTTTATAAGATGATGCTTAACCCGACTAAATGTGTTTTTGGCATTCCTGTAGGCAACCTTTTGGGTTTCTTAGTGTCAGAAAGGGGTATTGAGGCTAATCCGGACAAGATAAAGGACATCACCTCCTTATCTAAGCCGGCGAGCATTAATGATGTACAACGCTTGGCGGGTCGTATCGCTGCTTTAAGTCGCTTATTCAGCCGCCTGGGTGAGAAGGCTATTCCTTTATATCAGATGATGAAAAAGACAGATGATTTTGTTTGGAGTAAGGCTACAGACGAGGCGCTTAAGGCACTCAAGAAGCAGTTGGCTGAGCCGCCGGTCTTAGCTGCTCCAACAGAGAAAGAGCCCTTGCTGTTATCCATAGCAGCTAATAACAGGGTGGTCAGTGTTGCAGCTGTGGTAGAGCGTAAGGAAGCAGGGAAGGAATATCCGGTTCAAAGGCCGGTTTATTATGTCAGTGAGGTTTTGATAGAGTCCAAGCAAAGATACCCACATTGGCAAAAATTGGTCTATGGGGTGTTCATGGCAATTCGTAAGTTGAAGCATTATTTCCTTGGACATCAGATCACAGTGATTAGCTCTGCCCCTTTAGGGGATATCATTCAAAATAGAGAGGCTATCGACAGGATTGCTAAGTGGGCATTAGAGCTTGGGACCCTTAATCTAAAAGATGTGCCTCGCATGTCTGTCAAGTCTCAAGCCTTGGTGGATTTTATAAATGACTGGACAGAGAGTCAGTCGCCTGAGGAGAAACCAGATAACACGTATTGGACGATACACTTTGATGGATCTAGACAGTTGGAAGGGTCGGGGGCAGGAGTTGTTTTAACCTCCCCTAAAGGTGACAAGTTTTGTTATGTATTAAGGTTAATGTTCCCTTGTACTAACAATGCAGCTGAATATGAAGCTTTGCTTCATGGGCTCCGTGTGGCCAAGGAGATGAGCCAGAGCCGAGTTAGATGCCTGGGCGACTCAGATCTCGTGTCCCAGCAAGTTTCGAGAATGTGGGATTCCAAGGACCCACGGATGGAGGCTTATCGTCAGCCGGTTGATATTATTGCTGGCCATTTTAAAGGTTATCAGGTGGACCATATTGACCGTCGAAAGAATGAGGTGGCCGATGCGTTATCAAGGCTAGGTTCTTAGCATAAGCCGGTGTCGCCTAACGTCTTTTTGGATGTATTGCATCACCCTTCTGTTCAATTACCTTCGGAGGAGGATTTAGCTGTTACTGACATGGAGGGGAAATTGGTGGCGGCTCTTCATACTATTCCTGATTGGACGGTGCCTTATATGGCATATCTAGCTCATGGAGAGTTACACGAAGACGAGAACTTGGCAAGACAAATCGTGAGGTGGTCTAAATCTATGACCATTATCAATGGCGAGTTACACAAATGCAGTGTGATAGGCATTTATCAGCACTGTGTTTCCCCTAAAGAGGGTCAAGAGATTCTAAATGAGATACATGCTGGTGTCTGTGGTCATCACACTGGCTCAAAGTCTTTGGTGGCTAAAGCTTGTAGGCATGGTTTCTTTTGGTTGACGGCTCATAAAGATGTAGAGGACTTAGTCACTAAGTGTGACAGATGTGGGAAATTTGGGCGGCGTGCTCATGTGCTGGCTCAAGAGTTGCAGATGATTCCAATAACCTGGCCGTTTGCGGTCTGGAGGCTTGATGTGGTTGGACCCTTCAAAAGATCTAAAGATAAGAAGACCCACCTTTTGGTGGCGGTGGACAAATTTACCAAGTGTATTGAGGCAGAGCCGGTTAGCAAGTGTGATGCGGCTACAACAGTTCAGTTTGTCAAGAAGTTGATCTATCGTTTTGGTTATCCTCATAGTATCATCACAGACAATGAAACAAATTTACCAAAAGGAGCCATGGAGGAATTTTGTGAAAGTGAGCACATCAGACTCGATGTCATCCACAATCTAATGGTCAAGCAGAACGCGCAAATCAAGAAATCTTAAGAGGGATCAAACCCCGACTTATGGTTCCTTTGAAGCGAACATCGGGTTGTTGGGTGGAGGAGTTACCATCTGTTCTTTGGAGCATCCGGAGTACCCCCAATCGATCAACAGGCTATACGCCTTTCTTCATGGTTTATGGTGCGGAGGCTATTCTTCCAAGTGATATTCGTCAAGACTTGCCTAGGGTGGCGGCTTATGTTGAAACAGACAATGAGACAACGCGTCAGAACGCGCTCGATGCTTTGGATGAAGAATGGTATCTTGCAGTAGCACGACCGGCGATTTATCAACAAGATCTGCGTCACTATCATAGCCGCAGAGTCAAGACCAGGACGTTTCAAGAAGGCGACTTGGTGTTACTTCTGATTCAAGATCAAACAGATATGCATAAGTTATCCCCCCCTTGGGAAGGACCTTTCATGGTCAGCAGAAACCTCAACAATGGTCGTATTACCTTGTTGATATACGGGAGAGTGGCGAGTCACGTACTTCCGGACAACAGACCAACATGCCATGGAATATTGCTCATCTTCGGCCTTACTACACTTGAGCCATTGATTCTCCTCAAATGTACATACATCCATCATTATGTGTACATCTTCAATATAATGAAAAAGGCATCCCCATAGTTTGGGGCCTGTGCCATTCTTCGTGTGGAAAGATCGTGTAAGAAAGTTGACACATCATCAAGGTCACTTGGGGGCTTCCAACCCACCGGGTTTAGCTTTCATACCCTCTTGACCGACTTTTAATCCATAGCGAGGCTGAGTTAAACCTGCATGTTTGCAACTTTCCACTCCGCTAGGTGACCCGCCGTACTCTTACCAGTCAATCTCGACATAAAGACCCTGAACTGGTCAAAAGTTAATGACAGTCAATCTTGCTACTAAGACCCTGAACTGGTTAAGGTTAAAACGGCGGCTTCTGTCACATGAGGCCCTGCTTACAGAAAGCGAGGATAAACTCATCTATTTGCTGTAGTCTCTCCGCCTTGTGGCCCGTTCGTACTCTTCTTCAGTCAATCTTTCAAAGACCCTGAACTGATTTAGGTTAAAATGACGGATTTATGTCACGTGAGAGCCAGCTCATAGATTTGGGGGTACTCATACCCTGCTATAGTCTCTCTGCTATATGGCTCGTTGTACTCTTAAGAGTCAATCTTTTTAAGACACTGAACTAGTTAAGGTTAAAACTACGAATTATGCCATGTGAGAGCCGGCATATGAGTTCCGGCAGTCATGCATGTGTTTAAAAAAAAGAGAGAGGGGGAGAAAGCAAGATCATAAAGAAAAAGAGTTAATATCTTTGGGTTGTGCTATTAAAGCCGCCTTAACAATGATGGCAATATATTTTCTGTCTTGTTTGTTTTTTGCAGGTCTTATCTTTATGATAAGTCGGTTATCAAGGTGGGATACAACATAACTTCTGCTGAGTCGGCAGATAGCTATAGCTACGGTTAAAGGCATGTGAGTCCCTGAGTCGCCGCTGGCGTACAATCCGGCACTTGGGGGCTACATATTGCTCAAAGTTTTTTGTGATCAGATCCGCAAAAAGTTATCAAGTGCAAACAGAGATGGTTATAAGTGGAGTAAAAGACGGATAAGGATAAACAACTATTCAAATTTCGATACGTGCACAAAGGCACGGCAAAAGCAATCAAGTTTTTCTAATGCTATTACATGTCTCTAGAGGATCCCAAAAATTATAGGCTCAAAGTTCTCAAAAGTTGTAACCCGGCATAACATGGGACCGGGTCATGATTCAGATTGAGTTAGCTTATGATTCAGAGTGTGGCCGGCTCATCCAGCGTCGGGTCTTTGATCTCCCGGATCAGAAGGTTGTCCGCATCCTAATTACAACTGGTTAATGCTTCAAATTCAGCGTCTTGGAAGATTGGAGACGGGTCAATATCAGGAGTGAAGAGGTGCTTACTGTTGGAAATATGCCCTAGAGGCAATAAATAAAGTGTTTATTATTGCATTTCCTTGTTCATGATAATCGTTTATTATCCATGCTAGAATTGTATTAATTGGAAACATAGATACATGTGTGGATACATAGACAAAACACTATGTCCCTAGTATACCTCTAGTTAACTAGCTCGTTGATCAAAGGATGGTTAAGGTTTCCTAACCATGGACATGAGATGTCATTTTATAACGGGATCACATCATTAGGAGAATGATGTGATGGACAAGACCCAAAATACAAACGTAGCATATGATCGTATCAGTTTATTGCTGCTGTTTTCCGCATGTCAAGTATATGTTCCTATGACCATGAGATCATGCAACTCACTGACACCGGAGGAATACTTTATGTGTATCAAACGTCACAACGTAACTGGGTGACTATAAAGGTGCACTACAGGTATCTCCGAGGGTGTCTATTGGGTTGGCATGGATCGAGACTGGGATTTGTTACTCCGTGTGACGGAGAGGTATCTCAGGGCCCACTCGGTAATGCAAGATCACAAACAAGCCTTGCAAGCAATGTGGCTAAGTGTTAGTTATGGGATCTTGTATTACGGAACGAGTATAGAGACTTGCCGGCAACGAGGTTGAACTAGGTATTGGGATACCTACGATCGAATCTCGGGCAAGTAACATACCGAAGAACAAAGGGAACGTTATATGGGATTAACTGAATCCTTGACATAGAGGTTCGACCGATAAAGATCTTCGTAGAATATGTAGGAACCAATGTGGACGTCCAGGTCCCGCCATTGGTTATTGACCATAGAGGTGTCTCGGTCATGTCTACATAGTTCTCGAACCCGCAGGGTCTGCATACTTAAGGTTTGGTGACGTTTCGGGAGTATAGAGTTATGTATGGTGGTGACCGAAGTTTGTTCGAAGTCCCGGATGATATCCCGGAAGTCACGAGGAGCTTCGGAATGGTCCGGAGGTAAAGATTCATATATAGGAAGTCCCAGTTTGGTCGCCGGAAAAGTTTCGGGCTCATCGGTAGTGTACTGGGAGTGCCGGTAGTGTACCGGGAGACCTCCGGGAGGGGTGTTTTGACCCCAAGAGGTCCATGGGCTGTGGGAGAATAATAAACAGCCCTTATTGGGCTGGGGAAACAGCCACAAAGGCCCATGGCGCAGGGAGAGAAAGCCCTAAAGGAAAGAGTGGAAAATCAGCCAATAGGAAGCAATCCTAGTCCAACTAGGATTGGAGGAAGGAGTGGGATTCCTCCCTCTCCTAGCCGGCCGAACCAAAGAGGCCTTGGCCTTGTGCCAAGGCTGCCTCTCCCTCCCTCCTATATATACTAGTGGATTGGGTGGTTTTTGGACAGAATTTACGGCCACGTGCTATCCGTTTCATCGGTGCTCCTCTAGATCGGTTTTTCGCAGCGCTTAGGCGAAGCCCTGCCGGAATTGCTCCACCACCATCACCGGAGCGCCGTCATGCTGCCGGTGAACTCTCTCTCCTCTCCACCTCCTCTTGCTGGATCAAGACGGTGGAGATCGTCATCAAGCTGCACGTGTGCTGAACGCGGAGGTGCCGTCCGTTCGGTACTAGATCGGAAGGATCGTGATCAAGGCCACGAGACGTTTGTGATTGGATCGCAGGACGAATCGTGACGAGATTGCGGGATGGTTCATGATTGGATCGCGGGATGGTTCGTGATCGGTTCGCGGGACGGTTCATGATTGGATCGCGGGACGCTCGACGATTTGGATAGCGAAGAAGTTCGACTACACCAACCGCGTTTCTTAACGCTTCCCGCTTAGCGATCTACAAGGGTACATAGATCAACTCCCCCTCTCGTAGATGCTCATCACCATGGATAGGTTTGCGTGTGCGTAATAATTTTTTTGTTTCCCATGCAACGTTCCCCAACACTTACGCCGTGCAGGGATCAAGTCCTTGACTTCGAAAGTCGGCCCTCGGACCCGTTTGTTGTTCTCGGTATAAGCCGCCTGATACGTGGATAAGTAGATTTGTTCAAGAAGCTTGGTGGCCAACACTCGGGAAGCTTTCATACAGTTAGTATAATCTTCCTGGGTGAACTCTGACCCGTCATTCTTCAGCGAGGGGAAGCCGTCCATCATTTCTTCTGGGGTCAGCTCAGGGGCAAAAGCTAGTGCCCGACTTAAAGCGGCCATTGCATCCTTACGCGCGGTTGATCTCTTCAGTTCCTCCAGTTGCTTCAGAATGGTGGAGAGGACTTCTATCACTTCTTTCATACCTTTGGGGCAGTCATTACAGCCTTGATGGTGAAAAGGTCCCGCAATACAGCTACTCAGCAAGGGAGTATATGGCCTTCAGCTTCAACAGGCTGTTATCTGACAGTTGGCGAGTTCTTTGGCCTGCAAAGCAAATATAATTTTATAAGTCACCAGGAGAGGTCTCAGCAGGCTAAAGGTTTCTTTAAAAAAAAATTCATGGGTACTTACCAAAGATAGCAGTGGTCATCCAAGATATGTGACGCCTTAGCGTAGATAGATCCTCGCTGCATCCGCCTTGACCTTCTCAAGCTCCACAACGGAGAACCGCAACTTCTCCTCGGCCTCGGCCCTGGCAATCTGTTCTGAAGCCAGATTTTCTTTCAAGCCGGTCAGATCAGACTCAGCAAGATTCAATGTTTCCTGCATAGTGCAAACAAAGCGGCATAAGTTATATTTTCTAAACCGCCAAAGCGATACATGTTGATATTGAGAGAAGATGATGCAAAAAAATTATAAGTCTCAAGCAGATTGCGAGCAATATACTTGACACTTGGGGGCTAATGCCTATCACTTTTGTCAAAAGTCGCAATTCTGGAAAGCCCCGGGTCGTCTTTTGAAAGACAAGCCGGCACTTGGGGGATACAATTGGCGCTTTAAAAAATCCGGCTCATCATTCGCATAAATACCCGGATTTGGGGGCTATACTTGGCGCTTATAAAGTTAAAGACCCGGTCTACTATTTGCAATACTAAGCCGGATCTTGGGGGCTACAAAGTGTATATGGAGAGGAAAGGATGGAAGAATACCTCATATTTCTGTTTCATTAGCCCAACAAGTTTTTGCTCCATGTTCCGGCTTGCGGAAATGCGGTTTAAATACCCAGCATGAAGTTCGTCAACAGTTAGCTTCTCTAAGCTAGGAATTTCAAGGTCAACTTGTTCTTTTCCTATGGAGGGCGCCTCATCCTGTCGCATATGTTTTGTCATTACATGAGAGGGACCCAGGGATTGGTGACCTGTCCCCGTGATAATAACTTCTTCGTGAGAGGCCACATCTTTAGTCGTCGGAGAAGGGCTGAGCGGCTTAGGATCAGGCCTTAGAGGAGTGTCTGGAGCCGGTATATCAGGATTGATCAGCTCAATACGCTGGGGAGCAACTTCAGGGGCGCCTATATCAACTTCGGCGGGTTCAACGTGAGCTGCAGGAGAATCCGGCTTGGATTTTTTCGACTCTGAAGCATCATGAGTGGCAGAAGACCCGCTCAATTTTTGGCTTTAGCTTGGGTTCTTTGAACAGAAGGTCAAATTTCATAATATAAAGTAAGGATCAAAATAATGACATAGTAAGGAATGCGTGAATACATACTTTGGGTTGATGACAAGCGGATGCAGCTTGGAGGCGATTGAGTCGCCCGATGAAGGTGAAGACTCCTTGTAATTTGAGTCAGAAGAGTTAAGAGGTTGCCAGATAAGGCCACCTTTTGGCAGAGAAGGTGTTGGACTATGAGGTACCTCATTGGGGTGTTTTCGAGGGGTTTACTTGTCAGGTAAACCCGATACAAGTCTATCGGAGCCAGTCCGAGTTTGGCACCTTGTTTCGAGCTGAGCCCTCTTCAAAATAAAGTCAGGATATAAGTAAGCATTTGGGTATGAAAAACTTACTTTCCTGGCAACCCGCCTTGATTTGTTTGGAATAGAGATTCTGGGTCGGCAAGAACAGAAGTTACCTCGGCATCTTCAGCTTGACTCGCCTCTGTTTCCTCCTGAGGATAATTAGTGTCAATGAGTTGCATAAAGAAAAGGCCGAGGGAGACAAGTTCTACCTCTGAGGGGATATAAACAGGCTGAGACTCGCCCACGGTTGCCGGCTCTCCCGTAATGGCTTTGCTCTTTTTCTTGATGGGGGCGGCTTTAGGTTTGGAGGCCAGAGTCTTCTGTGTTTTGTTCTTCCAGAAAGAAGAGTTTGCGTGAAAGATATTAGCCATGACAGTCAAGCTTTAAATGAATGGAAAATTAACAAGTTAGACAGAGTATTGAGGGTCCTTACTGGAGGGGCCGGGTTAAGAGTATAAAAGGGGCTTAAGCCCGTCTTCTCACAAGACTCTCTGCTCTCTCCAAGCAGTTTCTTCACAACTTTGGTTACCTCATCTGGTTCCAGAGTAGTGTTGATGTAGCATTGGGCATTGTTTAAATCACCGTCATATTCGCACATTAACCCGCCTCGCATGCTAAGTGGCAAAATCCTCCAGGTTACCCAACACCGAGTCAAGTCAACTCCTGTCAATCCATTGGCAGTCAAGGCCCTGAGCTTTGGCCATACTGAGGCGAGTTGGGAATGTTCGTCTTGAGATGCCGGGTTAGGAAATTCGAAATTCATGGGAAGCCGTTTTGCTCTGTAAACCGACAGAGGATTCTCGTCAGCAGGAGCAGTGTTCTGACAATAATACCATGTCTTGGTCCATCCTTTGGGGTGACTGGGAAGGACAGCTGCAGGAAAGCCGCCATCTCTACGCCTCTGGATGGTAAGCCCACCAAGTTCTAGGCTGGGGCCATCAGCACATTCAGTCTGGCGGTTGAGGTAGAAAAATTCCCTGAACAGAAGAACTGTAGGCTCCATCTGCATATAAACCTCGCAGAAGAATTGAAATTGGTAGATTTTGGATATGGAGTTTGGTCCCAAGTCTTGGGGATGGAGACCGTAAAAGTGCAGAACATCCCGGAAGAACTTACACCCGGGCGGTGAGAACCCCCGTAGAAGGTGATCAATAAATACCATCACCTCTCCCTTGCGTGGTTGTGGGCGCTCTTCACGGAGGGCGGTTTGCCAGGTGATTCTTTCTTTTGAAGGCAACAAGCCCTGATCAGCATAATCCTTAAGTACTAACTCGGACACTTGCGAAGGAGTCCAGTTGCATGAGACAATTTTTGACATGATGACTTAAAGCAAGTGACAGAAGCTGCAGAAGCATACATGGCGGGTCACTAAGAGAATGATAGTTTTGTTTAAGTAAGCAGTGGAGTCAGGGTAAACAAGACTCAAGCAGTTAAAGGTATTCTAAGGTGGCATGATAGCTACAATGGTTAAGTCGCCAAAGTGACGAGTCGCCACTCAGGATGATGCAGTCTGTGAAGGTTGGCGGGTTGTGATCATGACAGTGAGCCGGCAACATGGTGGCGCCTCACATGCAATCAGAAGTTGCTATTTTTACCAAGTGTTGGACAAACAAGTTTTCTACCGAATCACCTGCAGTTGCGGATCTAAAAAACAATGCAAAAAGGAAAATATTCTAAACCTAAAACGAGGGCGGAAGAACAGGCAGTTCTTAATGCAGGCTTTGTTTAGGTTGAGATTTGCAAATAAGCGAAGGGATGTGCTGAGGTGGAGACCCCCATCGAAGCGCAAGTTTTTGTAAGGTCTGAAAGGGTGTTAACTACTAGTATACGGAGCAGGCCGGCGAGTGGTGGCGAACGCCGAAGAAGGACAGTGGCGATAATGCGGAGCCATGAGGGAAGAAAGGACGAACCTAATGAGCGCGGAAGGAGCGGCCGAGGCGCCGGTGAGTTCTGGTCCGATCAGGATGATGCAACATCCTGAGTTGGTGAAGACAGGGACGACCGACGGCGGTGGCGAAGCTTCGGGTGCACAGGAGCTAGAGGAAGAAGAAGAGACGACGACGGCGGAAGGAAAGAGGGGAGTGAGACCGAGTCGTCGCCTATTTATAAGGAATGGCAACAAGTCCACGTGAGAATCGAGGAGGCACGATGGTGAATGAACCGGAAGGGACGCCTCGATTTTTGGGCCGGTCGTTCAATGAGAAGATCTGTTGTAGACGTCACAGGATCTTTTAGCATGACCAAGATTACGTCATCCGCCACTGATGGCGGGTTGAGAAGATTTTCAGGCAAACAAAACTATGAGACTCGCCGCCTGATAAGGGTGAAGATTTACATGAACAGGTTCAAATCAATTTGGGGCCTAATGTTGGGATATAACTCCGTGGTAAGACCCGCACAGGATAAATCGGGTCAAAGCTAGGCAGCTCATAGTTAACACCTTAAGATGGGCCTGAGGATTGAAGATAAGTACACACGGCGATTTACCAGATGGGCTGAGAAGGCCCAGAGTCGGAAGGTGGCACAAGACTTGGGCGCGTGAGCCGCCCTATGGGCGGCTTGCCCACGAAGACAAAGACAGTTAGATACGGAGGGGGAAACCTTGCGTAAGTCGGTTTTGGACTCTTGTAACCCCAGGGCCTCGACCTGCTAGTATAAAGGCGGGTCCCTAGGGGCGGTTTAGGGACAAGAAGCGATCAATCGATAGCTAGGTCAAGCGAGTCCGCTCCCTTGTAATCAATACCCAATTAATACAACTCAAAGCAGAACGTATGATTTTACCTCTTTCCAAGGGGCCGAACCTGGATAACTCGTGTCTTTCGTCCCGCTCAACTCCTTTGAGTCCACCGCCTTAGCGATGGCCTCGAACCAAAGTCTTAGGACATCTACCGTGAAAAATCCACGACAGGTCTCGATCTGATTCATGTCATGAAACAAAAGGGCACAACATTTTAGACCAACATTCACACATGATTTCATGAACACAAGCATTTCGCGCCATACTCCGATGCGGTCAACTGCAACCGTGAATCAAAGTCCCTCGACCATCGATGGTACACCATCCAAGAGGTAGCATCGAAGTATTGCGGACACCTAGCGCATCTCATCGTATGATGGGCTAGTGGTGTGCAAATCACCGAGCAAGTAAGTTCATTTGGCCGGATTTGTATAGTTTTGTTGACCACCAACCGGATATGCATAGTTCTGTTGATCACTAGCCAGATATGTGTAGTTTTGTTGATCACTAGCCGGATATGGACAGTTTTGTTGATCACTACCAGATATGAATATTTTTGTTGATCGCTAGATGGAGCAACTCAAATGCGCAGACCAAAACGAACGCACATTCTATCCGCTTTTTGTCCGTTTGGACAGGCAATGCGGACGCTAGTGTCCATTTTCTCGTTTGGGGTCGATGCATGCACCCAACGCAGGCCCGACGAATTCTTTTGCGAGCAGACTAAAATAAAAACCTAAATAAACACGTTCAAACTTAACATAATTAAACATTAATGCCGTTCAACCGCATGCCAACACAGGCCCGACCGCAGACATGCGAGAGCCTTCACCAACCTTGCCTCGTACGTAGCCTCCTCCTCCTCCTTCTACTCCTTGCGCTGGGTCTCCTCAATGGATCTATGCATGGTCGCCTTCAACACGGCCTAATAGGTGACCTCCTCCTCCTTCTCTGGTTTGACCTCTAGGGCCGACGGGGGATGCCATGGTTGTGTAGGACGCCGCGGCGCCGGGGTGGCCTTCCACTTTCCTTTGAAGAACCCCATGACGAGTTAGGGTTTGGCTATCGTCGACGAGTGAGGCAAGGTTGGATAGATGTGGATGGGGGAGTGGATGAGGCCAGTCCTCCCGCACACTTGCATTAGATGGCGATGCACATGTTTCACCCACTGCCATGCGGGCCTGTGATAGACCGCATTTAATACGACCGCGGACGGTGGTTGGGCACCCCCAACAGTTTGGTTCCGCCGATTGGAGTTGCTCGCACCGCCTCATCGGCGCGTGGAGTTCGCGGGGCTGGAAGGAGGAAGTAGGGCATGTCCGTCCGTGCCTGGGCATGGATGCGACGGCAAGGGAGCGGGAGCGGGGCAGCGTGCATGCAAGGCCGGACCGGGGTGGGGTGGCAGCCGAGGCGCAACGCGATCACAACGCACATGAGCTCGCAGGCTTTGGTGTGCAGTCTGCTGGCCGGTCGGTCGGCCATGCAGGTGTTCAGAGACCTGACCCCGTCGCGCAGCGCACCTGTCAACCTGTTAGTTTTTAATCTCGTTGTCTAGCATGCCCAGTTTCCTTCCTGTCACGTTTAGATTTGCTTCCTTTCTTGTTTATCTAAATAAGGGGGACAATCACGTGTGGAGATATGTCTACCCATGATGGTTATATGGGCCAGAAGTGTGCTGCGTTCACGCTGCGGCCAAGTCCTGTTTTAGATGCGTTCATTCCGCATCGGCACGATTCATCGCTCGTGGGATGGCACGCGCAATGGGTGGATCGTGGCGATCTTTTAGCATTCTGTTAGTCAATGAAATAAAAGGAAAGAGGCAGAAAAGACGCATGGTTAAGCGTCGCAACAACTCTCTTTCTCTGTCGCTGTGTTACTGCTCTCTGAACCTTACGTTGTGTGTTATTCAGAGAGTAAATTCAGAGAAGAGATAGAGTAGATCATAGGTGAGAAATCTAACACAACCAACCCCGTGAGCGAGCCAGCAACGCGTGCCCGGGCTTCCCGGAGCTTGGAGTGAACATTTGCACGTTGCAACCAAGTGTGCACTACACTGCCCTTCCGTCCGTGCGTGCCTCTTCGGTACATGCATGGCCGGCCTCCACTGATAGGAAAGCTAGACGAAACAATGACTTCAGTGAAGATCGATGGTGACTTGCTCAATGCAAGTTTTTTCAAAAAGGATGCATCCTCTACTTGAAAAGGCATCGTGTCATACTTCAGTGTAGATTAAAGGTGAAGTTTATAAGTTACCCCTGTCAACAACAACATAAGAGATCCATTGGAAGAACGAGGATCAGCCAGAAGGGATTGTTGGTGCTATAATCCACGATCATAATGGGAAGTTGATAGCGGCAACCAACGAGAAGCGAGCTTCTGTTCCGATGCTTTCTCGCAAAGGCGACAACGGTTAGATTTCGGCTAAACTTGGCTCAAAGAGATGGATGTAACAAGCTAGAGCTGGAAACTGATATGGCCTTGCAAGAGGGAAGATCGAGTTCAATGGTGGGACCTATATATCTTTAACGATTGCTACTATATGACTTAGGACTTTAACCATGTTTTGTCCGCTCATCGTAATGGAGACAACAATCAAGTTACACATGGAATATGTAAATTAGCTAGATTTTCTAACCCCAATACCTGGATGGAGTCACCAGTAGTTGAGGTGGTCTCGTTTATTGTATCTGATACGTTGGTTCACAAATAATTAAAGAAAATATCGTTTGTAAAAAAAGATTAGAATTAGTGATTGTGAATGTTTGAAAATACCCTTTTAAGTTAAAGTTAATTCTAAGATTCATGTTAT
Organism: Hordeum marinum; assembly: GCA_022496015.1. Taxonomy (NCBI): domain Eukaryota; kingdom Viridiplantae; phylum Streptophyta; class Magnoliopsida; order Poales; family Poaceae; genus Hordeum; species Hordeum marinum. The sequence continues at coordinate 28,148,883 of CM039673.1, read as the reverse complement.
CTATTTAGGTGGTTTTTGAGGTGGTGTACCGAATCAAAACGAGTGAAAGGCAAGAAACCACCACATTTACGCCATCACCAATAGAAAAGACATTTTTCTCAGTTTTTTTCCAGATTGCATCAATCTCTCGTTATTTTGGCTCTGTTAATCACCGACCTGACAGGCCGGGCCCGTTTGTAAATGCTGATGTGGCAAAAAAATATATCAATTCCATACAGATCTAAGTTTCTTTTGCAGAAAGGCTCCTCAAAAGAAACAAGAAAAAAATGGGTAATCGGGTCCCTCCCTCCAACTCCAGCCCCAGCCCCGTGTTGCCTTCATCTTCCCCTCGTCCGGTGGTGGACGCCGTCAGCGGCAGCCATGCACGACCCGTCCCCGCTAGACACGTCGTGGTCACTCTTGGTCACGTCCGGCTTGGCAGCGTGGCTGGCCATGCATCATTTTTTTGTTTGCCATGCCACGACACATCTACCCTTCCCAACACACGGCTACACGGCTACACCCGTGACGCTCTCTACCCACGCACCGTGTCAGCCCGCCCGTACGTCGCGGTGACGGACATCCTCTGCTGCTTGGGCACGCCGGCAACCGGTCCGTCCTCTTCTTCCACCACCTCGCCTAGACACTGCGGGCGGGGGACGGCTCGACTACTACTTGAGCACATCGGCAGCGTCTGCGATTTCGTCTTCATCCGCGCCCGACGCGCGCCAATGCTCCGGAGGTCCCGATATCCGTCATAATCGACCCCGAAATGGTCTCCCGCCACGAGCCGCAGGAGAATATATAGCGACCAGGGTTAAAATTTTCAACGAAATTTCTGAATTTTTGCATAGTCCGAAATATTTTTAACCCTGAAATTTCAAGGCAGAGTTAAACTAATTTCAAAATAAATTTAAATTATGTTAGAATTCATTTAAATTAAGTGAAATTTAAATTCTCAACATCAGAAATAATTTTTGAAATATGCAAAGTAGGTATGGTGTTGTTTTGTTTCCAAAAGACAAAGACAGTTAGAGAGGAAGTCGGATACCTTGTGTAAGTCGGTTTTGGACTCTTGTAACCCCAGGGCCTCGACCTGCTAGTATAAAGGTGGGTCCCTAGGGGCGGTTTAGGGAGAAGAAGCGATCAATTGATAGCTAGGTCAAGCGAATCCGCACCCTTGTAATCAATACCCAATTAATACAACTCAAAGGAAGACGTAGGCTTTTACCTCTTTCGGAGGGGTCAAAGTTGGGTAAAGTCATGTCTTTCGTCCCGCTCAACTCCTTTGAGTCCACCGCCTTAGGATGGCCTCGAACCAAAGTCTTAGGACATCTGCCATGACAAATCCACGATAGTTGGTGCCCATCGTGAGGCTAGCGCGTGGTGGTGTGGAGTTCTCAAAGGGCTCTCTTCTAGGGATCGAGGGATACGCCATCGGCGTGATGACTAAAAGTCGCCGTGGCAGGCTCTACATCGACGATGCCAGATGGGGACCGGAGGCCGACTCGATCGAGTACGGGTATCGGGTCCCCTTTGGCAGAATTCAAGTGTTCATCGGAAAAATTGGCGGATCTATGCCTGGGCCGAACATCTGCACCGACCTCGTCGAGCCGGCCCGGCATGCACAACCCGCCCGAGTTCAACCCGGGCAGAGGAGCATCTTTGTTGGCTTCACACAAGGCGGAGAAAATTCTGAATCAGTAGGGGAGACCTTTATCCTCTTAGATGACGGGTCCCCCAGTGGAGAGACGGAATCAATCTACCAGCTTCATGATGGCGGGTTAGGGGGCTATGCCGATGGCGATAGTATTCCGGAGCCCTATGACCCACCGATCCGAGCCGCCGGCTTCATGGCGGGTCCGGCACCAGCACTCAACAACATAACGTCCGGTACGGCAGCAGGAGCCGCCCAGCTAGGTGTCGCGTCGTCCAGGCCGCCGGCTTATGTTGTGCAAAGTTTTTTTTTAGGGGACATGTTTTTCAAAATTGTTTGAACCAAATTGGGCTAGCGATGTTTAACTTGTGTGATTTTTGTAGGAAGTTAGATTTGAGAGTTCCGCTAAGAACCACATTTTTAAATCCTCAAATGTAAGGAGTTAAAGTTTCAAGTAGACATGTTAGCTATTTTGATTGATCGCGCCAAGAAGAACGGTAAAAATGCATGAGTAGTGTCCAACCTTGTGGATGATGGCCTCTCTATTCTTCAATATGCCGATGATACAATTCTTTTTATGAAACATGACTTGGATATGGCTCGAAACATGAAACTATTGCTTTCAACGTTTGAGCGGATGCCAGGCCTTAAAATTAACCTTCATAGAAACGAATTGGTTTTCTTTGGAGAAGCCAGGCAGCGACTGAGTATGCTTACTTGTTGTGCGCAAGGCCAATTTTTGATTAAATATTTAGGAAATCCGATTCATTATCGACGTCTCACTAATGCGGGGTGGAAACAACTCACTTACCCTAAACTTTCACAAACCTAACATTGTTCCCATCCACAAAGACCCTTCCATTTCCACTCCTATCGCCACAACTTTTGGTTATCCTGTCTCATCCTTTCCATAGATTTATCTCATACTTTATCCTTTTGCCCACAAAACTTCCCATCTCCGCATTTCAATTCGTTGTCAACACCTCATGTTTTTAGGGAAGGCCTTACAACTAGCTTTATTAACTTTAAACAACGGTTAAGTCATCCGTAAGTAAAACCAGAAATAAAAAGGGGAGGGGGGGGGGTGTTCCAACCATATAGACGGTGGATCATCCCGACCCCGTCGAGCTAGCCTTTGAGCAACAATATTTGAATCTCTATTACACTGCCAACACCTCCTTAAGATACATCGCTGGTTGGTTAGCCAGATTACTCTCGAGGTGCTCGACTCACACTGCTCTAATCCGTCCTGGACTCGCTTGCAACCTACTTCATGTCCGTATTTCGTCTTCAAAAAAAGGTTAAGTAGTTGGACCGATACACATAGCTTTTTTGGGTTGCCGGGGAAACATGCACGGGGATAAATGTTTGCGAACAAAAACAACATGGTGGTTTAGGGAGTAATTGACAAAAAACTATCAGTTTGGGGGCCGCCGTCCCACAGAACTACCAAGTTAAAAGAATTGACTGAAAACTACCACTCTCGGTAACTTGTCCCTAAAAACTACAACTTCTATTTGATGACCGTTTTGCTAGTTTTAAACACGAAACTGACATGTGTGGCCCATGGGTCAGTGCCACGTGGCCCTAACCAGTAACGGAAGGCATCGTCGGCCGTTAGTTGGTGGGTCGGTCAAGAGCTGGTCCGACCAAGCCAAAGCGGCCGGCCGGTCGCCTCACTCCCCCTGTCTCTCTCACTCTGCCCCGAAGCCCTCTCAAGAACCCTAGTTTGGAGGACGACGACGGTGGCGGTGGCGACGGCGGTGGCCATGTCTGCCGATGGTGTGGAAGATTTCATTGACGGCATAGGTAGCACTCGCGGCGGCGTCCTGCGGAGTTCTCCGAGGTGGATAACTGGCTAGGCACGACCAGTTTTTCAACGCAGCCACCACAACAAGATTCTCATCCGTCACATAAGTTGGGCAGCTCGGCGGCCACTACAGGTACATGTCCACAGCTTGATTCACACCGGCGCAAGCTGCCTTGTCGTAAGGGCAACACCGATAGGTATGTATTGTCAAACATTTTAAATGTCTTAATGGTTATTGAATTAGGTAGACATTTAGATGGCCACTATTAGATAGGGTTATAGGCTAACTCAAACTCGTCCATTTAAACTAAATAAGAAACAAGTTACTGAAAGTAGCTTACTTAAACTAGCTAAGTGAATCTATTTAACTGAAACTACTTAACTTAAATTGCTTAACTGAAACTAGCTGACTGAATTTAGGCAAGTAAAACTACCTTACTGAAACTTTATAACCGAAAATACATAACTGAAATTACTTACTGAAACTATATAACTGGAACCTTATTTTCATGTATGTAGTGTGGGTGACCCAAAGTGGGAAATTTGGTTTCATTACCAGTCCAGAAAAATCAGTTGTGAGAAGAATATAGGAGTGGAACATATTTTTTTTGATCTTTGTCGTGGTTTTATCACGGCAGATGTCCAGGTGACCGGACTTGGGTTCGAGGCCATTGCTAACGTGATGGACTCAAAGGGGTTGAGTGGAGCGAAGGACACGAGTTTATCCAGGTTCGGCCCCTCAAGTCGAGGTAATAGCTTACGTCCTGCTTGTGCTTGTATTGCTTGATGTATCGATTACAAGGGAGCTAAAGCTTGACCTAGTTCTCGATAACCTGATCTCTAAGTCGCCCCGGGTCTTGCCTTTATATAGTAGGTCAAGACCACGGGTCATACAAGTTGTAACAGACTTTCATTGTCTGTCCGAGTCTTCCTCTATCTTTTCTTCCCTTTCCTGTCCAAGTTGTCCCCGGGCGGCTTACGCACCCGGGTCTTCTCTGTCCGGGGCACCTTCCGGCCCATCCTATGAGCCGCCAGGCATCCTGGGCCTTAAGTCTTATGGCTCACTCTTGGGCTGGTGCACGAGCCGTCAGGTATAACTCGGAGCCCTTAGGGCGGGTCACACCGTGGGGTTATATCCCCAACATTAGGCCCCAGGTTGATTTGAGCTTGCTCACTTCAGCCTTTCTTTTACTCCTCGGCGAGTCGCCCGGAAATGACCCAGCGTGACATCACACCGATCCTGCAAAAAGATCCTCTAACGCACGCAACAAATCTTCTCATTAAATGAACAACCCGAAAATCGAGGCGTCCACCTCGGTCGGACGACATCCGTCGCCTGGATTCTCGCGCCCATTCCGCCTTTTCCCTATTAACTAGGACCGCATTGGGCGGCAATTCTTTCTCCCGCTCGCTCCATCATCTTCTTCCTCCCGACGCTGCTATTTCTATCACCTCCTGCTCCGGCGCCGTCTCTGCTTTGCCACCGACAGGGCCGCTGCATCAGCCTGTTGCGAACCAGAGTGCCTTCCGCGTTCATCGCGTCATCACCGGTAAACTCTTCTCCCCTTAGATCCACAATGGCTCCGGTAGGGTTTTTGCGGAAGCTCCGCCGCCGCTTTGAAATTAGGACTCCATCTATGCCGGCCACATCTTGCGCATGAACTTTGAAAAATAGCTCATCCCCACTGCGCCGCTATGTATTAGGCGGTCCTCGATACTGCGTAGATCCATCGTGGCTCCGTTCGTCATTTTAGGTTTTCTTTGTTTTGCCGGTTCATCCTCAGGTCTGAATAATAGAAGTATTTCCCTGATTTTGTAGATCCGTGATCATGGCGGCACTTTGCGAAACCTTTTAGGACTTAACCAAATTTTACTCCATCTTCTTGCTATGTTGACCCGCCACGCCGTTCCGGCTCTCACTAACCGGATCATAGCGTCTTATCTGAAAAAATCTTAATTTCGTAAGTCGCCCGTAGATACTTGCCTTTTTTTGACCTGCCGTCTTTGATTTGCACAACCTTAAGCCGCCATAATGTCTCGTGCATCCAACTCCTGTAACTGGGTCGGATCTTGCATTACGGAGGAATTCCTGATGGATTTCGTAGACGCGGGCACTCTTCCCGCCAAAGATGTCATCCATTGGCGGGTCCTGGGTAATGAATTGAAGCCCGTTCCGCAGGAAGGTGAAGTGGTTGTTTTTTCTGATCATATTGAACGCGGGTTCGTACCCCCCGGCTCAAAGTTCTTCCATGACGTCCTTCACTTCTATAAGCTCCATCCTCAAGATCTTGCCCCCAATTCCATCTCGAATATATGCAACTTTCAAGTGCTCAGTGAGGTCTATCTGCAAACCAAGCCGTCTATGGGCCTGTTTTGGGAATTCTTCTACATGAATCGACAAACTAAAATGAAAGCCGACCCCAGTCTAGAGCTTGGCAAAATTTCTATCCAGAGGCGCCGGGATATCACTTTTCCGGCTATGCCAATGCCGAGTCATCCAAAGGACTGGAATAAAACTTGGTTCTACTGCAAGGATACTTCTCCGGAGGGCGAACACCTGCTGTCGGGTTATCGCCCCTCTCGGATCAAGACAACTTCCGAGCTTCCCGGCCGGCTATCGACTTCAGAATGTGCAAGGCACGAGCCGTCTCACGCCAAGATTAGAGCCCTCATGGCTAATGGATTAACCGGATTGGATCTGATCCGCTGCTGGATCTCCTGGCGGATTATGCCTTTGAGCCAGAGAAGCCGCCTCATGTGCGAGTACCCGGGGTAGTATGATAGTTTTCTATGCTTCTGCCAAACAACATTAACAGAAGACGACATTACTACTGTCATCCGGAGTCTCGTCCATGAGACGTCAGGAGCTTGCAGCGCTATCGGGCTAGCACCTTTCAGTGCCACTAATCCGGCCCCAGATGTACGACGACTCTTCACATCCTCTTCTCTTGGTTCGCTTATGTTTTATTGATTCATCACTATTCACCGGCTCATTGTCGCAGGCTGACTCCGACTTCTGGAAGAAGAAGTATGTTCCTCCTTTGAAGAAGAACCAGAAGAAGGCCTCGGCCAAGAGGACCAAGAAGACCACCCCGCAAGAAGAATGGTTTGAACCACCAGAAGCATCCGGCTCAGAGGTATAACTTTGGCTACCTTCTGAGACCTCGTTCCTTCATTTTACTAACACCCGCTTCACTTATAGGATGATGTAGAGACGAGCTGCGCCAACGCACCTGAGGTAATCTATGTTTCATCCGGCTCAAAATGTTTTATACCCCGGAAGATACGACGGGTTATTGGAAAAGTTCCTCTTTCTCATCCTCTTGCTTACTTGGATCCCTAATTTCTTTTGAAAAAGCAACAACAGGCCGAACGACACCAGACCCGGAGAGTCGGCTCCACGGATCTTATGTTCGGCTTACCGAACTCTCCGGCTCAGAAGAAGCGCCCCGGGGAGGTATGTATCTCCGTTTGACTAGTTTTTCCTTTGTAATCTCAATACTGCCTTATCTTTCCTGAACTGTTTCTCAGGGATCACCTTCCTCTGGCGACTCTACGGCAACCGCTCTGCCGCCTCCCAAGATTAACCCGCTGTAAGTATTTTTTCCAGTCTTATGTCCAATTCTTTTAGCGACTGTAATCCTCGGGTTCTGATCTTCATGCTCTGCAGGGCTCAAGCCAAGCGTAGAAAAACCAGCAAGTCCTCTCCTGGCCCTGCTGCTCAAGAACCGGAACTTGCCAAGCAGGATGAGCCTATGCTGTCTGTAGACCCCCAAGCAACTCCTGCCGAGCCGGCCACTGATGACATCATTCCAGAAAGCCTGCCAAGGAATCCTTCAAAGCCGCCGAGCCCTGTCCAGGTTACTAAGGATACTGCTGCTCCGGACGTTGTGATTACGGGCACCGTCTTGCACTCTCCCCTGGCTCACGTGCTGACCAAACATAATGAGACAGCTAAAGCTTCAAGGAAATTGGAGTTTGAACTTCCTGCTTTAGAGAAGATGACAACCGATGAACTCCATGCTGGTTATATGAACCGACTGTCCACAAGCCATGACCTGGAGCTCAAGCTGATTAACCTTATGAAGAAGAAATACGAGGTATTCCTTTTTCCTCCTTATACCCTTACATAGCCCTTAAGGGCCGGGTTAATATTGACTGATAATAATCCGGCTCTTCCATCTGAGTAGGACATGTAGTATACAGGCTTTATTAGTTGTAATCCCGAATCATTGTCCTTGGCCCTCAAGGGGCGGCTCCATAATTGGTAATTTTGAACCGGAATTTCCTAAAAGATAGACAATAGAGCCAATGGTAGCCCCCAAAGACCGGCTCAACCTTTTCCAAACTTGAGTCGGGACTTCCATGCTGAACCTTCTGAAATCCCAGTCTATAGCCCCCCAAGTTTCGGGTCAATCTTGTTTGAAGTTGAGTCGGAACTATCTTGAAAATAGACATTAGCCCCCAAGTGTCATGCATATTGCTTGCAATCTGTTTGAGACTTGCTATATTTCTAGAACCTACTCTTCCTATCGCCTTACTCTATTATTTGATTTGTTGTAGAAATGGCCGGCTTAAAGAGCAATCTAGCCGCTCAGGAAGTCGCCCGGAGTGAAGCTGATGAAAAGTGCCGGCTCCTCGCTGAACAACTAAACAAAACCAAGGCCGACTTCATCTCTTTCAAGGAATCTGCTAAGACTGAGAAGGCCGCCTTATCAAAACGGGCGGATGATGCTGATCAACGGCTCATTGTCGTTTTTGATGAACTTCAATCTTTGAAACGCCATATTACCAAGATGACAGCCGCCCTTTTTGGTAAGTTTTCGATATCTTTCACTCAATTGACATATTATACTTGTGCTGGCGACTTACCACGTGTCCTCCATCCCACACAGGTCCTAGGAGCCACCAACTAGCCTCAGACAGCCTGCTGCCTTTGAAGGCCATATACACCTTGACCGAGCAACTCTACTGCGGTGCCATATGCACGATGAAAGCTGTGCAGTACAAGGAGAATATCCCTTCAACTCTCAAAGGGGTCATGGAACTTCTGTCAACGATGCCCAAGCAGATCGCCGAGTTGAAGAGATCAGCCACCCGCCAGGGGGCGATCGCAGCCATAAGCCGGGCATTGGCTTTCGCTCCAGAACTCACTCTGGCTGAGATGATGGATGGCTTTCCCTCCAAGAAGGACAACGGCTCTAAATTTTCACAAGCTGACTATGCTCGGTGTGTCAAGGATTCCAAGGTCCTAGCCTCCGTCTTGGTAGAAGAAATCAACTTGGAGACTTACCAGGCGGCTTACGACGCCGAGCAGAAAAGAATCCGTGGCCCACTTTTTGAATGCAAGGATTTAACACCCACCCGTAGTAAGATTCCCTTCGCCTCTGAACTTGAGCTGTCCCCCTTCTTTGAGGAAGGAACTTTTGCAGCTCTAACCGACTGCAACTGGGATTTGGAAAACCTTCCGATCAAGGCGACTGAAGAGCCGGAGGAGGGTGACCCGCCAGCCAGCTGATTATGCCGTAGATGTCTTGTAATAGCCAGCTTTCCATGACCCGCTATGAGGCGGTGTAAAAACTTGATGATGTTTTGGGCTCCACAGAGCGTGTCTGTAATAGACTAGTTGTAACTTTTTGCTGTTGCTGAACTTGTGCCATCGCGCTCATATGAAAAATCCGTCTTGAAATTTATATGTTTGCCATCCTCCTTGTCCTTCTCATTGTATGCCTTTCTGAGTCTTCGTCGCTTAACTCCCTGTATGCATAAATACACTTTTACACCGTTGGGAGGCCGGCTTAAAAGCACAACCCGAAGATGCCATGTCCTCTCGACGTGTTTATAGGAAGCTTTTGCTTGGATCGAGAGTCGGCCGAGAAGGTTTGATAAGCTTCACCCATAGGGCAGGAAGCCCCCTGTATAACCATGCTGACTTGTCAACATTTTTGGCGCGAACGCCGGTTGTTAGGGTTAGATAAGCTACACCCGGAGGTGGGAAGCCCCCTTGAACAACCGCGGCTAACATGTTAGCCGGAGAACGTGGTGTAAACGCCGGTTGTTAGGGTGAGAGAAGCGTTACACGGAGGTAAGAAGCCCCCTACAACCGCGGCTAATATGTTAACTGGAATGGCTTAAAGCCGGCTGTTAGGGTGAAATAAGCGCACCCAAAGGTAAGAAGCCCCCATTGACAGCCGTAGTTGACATGTCAACTGGAATATAGCGTAAACGCCGGCAGTAGGGTGAGAGAAGCGAACCCGTCGGTAAGAAGCCCCCTACCACCGCGGCTAACATTTTAACCGGAATTGGCATAAAGCCGGCCGATAGGGTGTTAGAAGCGATACCCGTCGGTAAGAAGGCCCCTTCGACAGTGAAAGTTGACATGTCAACTGGAATATGGCGTAAATGCCAGCAGTAGGGTGAGAGAAGCGAACCCGTCGGTAAGAAGCCCCCTACCACCACGGCTAACATGTTAACCGGAATTGGCATAAAGCCGGTCGATAGGGTGTTAGAAGCGATACTCGTCGGTAAGAAGCCCCTTTCAACAGTCACAGTTGACATGTCAACTGGAATATGGCGTAAACGCCAGTTGCTAGGGTGAGAGAAGCGATACCCGAAGGTAAGAAGCCCCCTGCAACCGCGGCTAACATGTTAACCGGAAATTGCTTAAAGCTGGCCGATAGGGTGTTAGAAGCGATACCCGAAGGTAAGAAGTCCCCTTCGACAGTCACAGTTGACATGTCAACTGGAATATGGCGTAAACGCCAGTTACTAGGGTGAGAGAACCGATACCCGATGGTAAGAAGCCCCCTGGAACCGCGGCTAACATCTTAACCGGAAATGGCTTAAAGCTGGCCGATAGGGTGTTAGATGCGATACCCGAAGGTAAGAAGCCCCCTACAGCCACAGTTGACATGTCAACTGGAATATTTGTGAATTCTTCTTGTATGGGCGAAGATGTGTGAAACAGCAGAGGCCCTGTCTTGCAGGGATGCTACTTTACTTATATATAAATATGATATGTACAATGATAGTGTACAATGGAGAGTCTCGACAACTTAAGTATAATAAGGCCGTAGATGCGCTATGTTCCATGGCCGACGGGTCTCCTGACCCGCCGTATCTGAGTCATCCCGGATGTCGATGAGGTAATACGACCCGTTGTTGAGATTTTTGCTGACCACGAAAGGTCCTTCCCATGGAGGAGATAACTTATGCATATCTGTCTGGTCTTGAATCAGCCAGAGCACTAAATCACCTTCTTGAAACGTCCAGGTCTTGACCCTACGGCTATGATAGCGGCGCAGGTCTTGTTGATAAATTGCCGAACGGGCAATCGCCAGCTCTCGTGCTTCTTCCAGAGCATCCAATGCATCTTGACATGCCGTCTCATTGTCCGTCTCAACATAAGCCACCACTCGTGGTGAGTCATGCCGGATGTCACTTGGCAACACGGCCTCCGCACCATAAACCATGAAGAAAGGGGTATACCCTGTGGATTGGTTGGGAGTGGTTCTGATGCTCCATAAGACGGAAGGCAACTCTTCGACCCAACAGCCGGGCATCCGTTGCAAAGGAACCATGAGCCGCAGCTTAATACCCCTCAATTTCTTGATTGGCACGCTCCGCCTCACCGTTGGACTGCGGATGAGCAACCGACGAAACATCAAGCCGGATGTGCTCCTCATCGCGGAATTCCTTCATAGCCCCTTTAGACAAGTTTGTTCCATTGTCCGTGATGATGCTGTGAGGGTAACCAAACCGGTAGATTAATTTTTTGATGAACTGAACCGCTGTAGCCGTGTCACACTTGCTGACCGGCTCATCCTCCACCCATTTGGTAAATTTATCAACTGCCACCAAGAGGCGTGTCTTCTTATCTTTAGATCTTTTGAAAGGTCCGACCATATCAAGCCCCCAGAGCGCAAAGGGCCAAGTAATTGGTATCATGCGCAACTCTTGAGCCCGAACATGAGCACGCCATCCAAATTTTGGACAGCCGTCACACTTGCGGACCAGATCCTCTGCATCCTTATGAGCCATCAACCAGAAAAAACCGTGCCGAAAAGCCTTGGCCACTAGAGATTTTGAGCCAACTTGATGTCCATAGTCTCCAGCATGAATTTCACTCAAGATTAGTGACCCTCTTCTGGTGAGACACAACGTTGAAAAACCCCAGTCACGCTGCACTTGTGCAGCTCACCATTAACTATTGTCATGGATTTAGAACGCCGGGTGATCTGTCTGGCCAGGTTTTCGTCATCAGGTAACTCGCCCCGAGTCAAATAGGCCAGATAGGGCACAGTCCAATCCGGAATAGCATGTAGAGCCGCCACTAACTGCCCCTCCGGGTCAGAAATAGCCAAATCCTCTTCTGAAGGTATCTTGACAGTCGGATGGTGTAAGACGTCCAGAAAGACATTGGGTGGCACCGACTTTCATTGAGAACCTAACTGTGATAGGGCATCAACCGCCTCATTCCTGCGACGATCAATGTGACCTACGTGATAACCTTTGAAGTGACCAGCAATAATATCAACTGCTTGACGATAAGCCACCATCCGTGGGTCTTTGGAATCCCAAGTACCTGAAACTTGCTGAGCCACCAGATCTAAGTCGCCCAAACACCTTCCCCGGCTTAAATTCATCTCTTTGGCCATTCTGAGACCATGAAGCAGAGCCTCGTACTTAGTCGCATTGTTAGTGCAAGGGAACATTAGACGGAGCACATAACAAAATTTATCACCTTTGGGAGATGTCAAAACAACTCCTGCCCCTGATCCTTCTAACTGTTTGGATAAGTCAAAGTGTATAGTCCAGTATGTGTCATCCGGCTTTTCCTCGGGAGCTTGACATTCCGTCCAATCATTTATAAAATCCAAAAGAGCTTGGGACTTGATGGCCGTACGTGGCACATATTTCAGATTGAGAGGTCCCAACTCCAATGCCCACTTAGCAATCATACCAGTAGCTTCTCTATTCTGAATTATATCCCCCAACGGAGCATAACTGACCATGGTGATCTGGTGCCCTAAAAGATAGTGCTTTAATTTGCGGTTGGCCATGAAGACCCCATATACCAGCTTCTGCCAATGTGGATACCTCTGCTTGGACTCCGTTAGGACCTCACTAATATAATAAACCGGCCTTTGAACCGGATACTCCTTTCTAGCTTCCTTGTGCTCGACCACAATTGCAGCGCTTACGACCCGGTTATTAGCCGCCATGTATAGATGTAAAGGTTCTTTCTCAACCAGAGCAGCCAGCATCGGCGGCTCAGTAAGCTGTTTTTTGAGCGCCTCAAGTGCTTCACCCGCCGCCTTGCTCCAGACAAACTTGTTTGTCTTTTCATCATCTGATATAGGGGAATAGCTTTTTCACCAAGGTGGCTTATGAACCGGCTCAACGCGGCAATTCACCCTGCCAGGCGCTGGACATCATTAATATAGGCCAGCTCTGTCAGAGAAGTGATAGCCTTGATCTTATCTGGGTTAGCCTCAATGCCACGCTCAGAAACCAGAAATCGCAAGAGCTTGCCAGCCGGAACACCAAAGACACACTTAGCCGGGTTAAGCATCATCTTATACACCCGGAGATTGTTAAAAGTTTCCCTTAAATCGTCCAAAAGGGTCTCCTTCTTCCTTGACTTGACCACACTATCATCCACGTAAGCATGGACGTTGCGCCCGATCTGACTATGAAGACAATTCTGCACACATCGTTGATAAGTTGCCTAGGCACTCTTGAGCCCAAAAGGCATAGACATGTAGCAGAAGGCCCCGAAAGGTGTAATAAAAGCTATCTTCTCCTGATCTTTAACTGCCATCTTAATCTGATGATATCCCGAATAAGCATCCAAGAAGCATAAACTTTCGCAACCTTCCGTAGCATCAATGATCTGATCGATACGAGGGAGAGGAAAAGGATCGGCCGGACAAGCTTTGTTAAGGTCCGTGTAGTCCACGCACATGTGCCACGTGCTATTCTTCTTGAGCACCAGCACCGGGTTAACCAACCACTCCGGGTGAAAAACCTCCACAATGAAACCCGTCGCCAAGAGCGGGCAACTTCTTCCCCAATGGCCTTGCATCTCTCCTCATTGAACCGCCGTAGAAACTGCTTAATCGGTTTAAACTTAGGATCCACATTAAGGTTGTGCTCAGTAAACTCTCTCGGTACACCCGGCATGTCAGAAGGTTTCCATGCAAAGAAGTCCCGATTCTCATGGATGAATTCGATGAGCGCGCTTTCCTATTTGGGATCCATGTGAGCCCCAATAATGAATTGTTTGGATGAGTCTCCCGGAGTGAAATCCACTGCCTTAGTCTCATCCGCCGAAAATTTGAGGGGCGGCTCAACCTTCGTTGTGGGCTTTTTCAGCGGGGTCATATCCTCCGGGTCAACATTCTCCTTATAAGACTTAAGCTCCTCCTGAGCACAACTGGATTCTGCATAAGCCGCGTCTCCTTCCTCGCATTCAATAGCCATATTCCGGTCACCATGAACGGTAATGGTACCGTTTAACCTAGGCATCTTGAGCTGTCAGTAGACGTAACAGGGCCTAGCCATGAACTTAGCCTAAGCCGGCCGCCCAAACAACGCATGGTAAGGGCTCTTGATCTTGACCACTTCAAACCACAAGGACTCCACCCTGTGGTTATATTCATCACCAAAAGCAACTTCCAAAGAAATCCTGCCGACCGGATAAGCCGACTTGCCTGGCACCACACCATGAAAGACGGTGGATGAGGGCTTAAGATCCTTGTCAAGCAATTTCATCCATCTGCAGGTGTCATCGTAGAGGATGTTGATACTGCTGCCTCCATCCATAAGCACCTTATTAACCATATATCCTTCTATTTGGGGGGCAACAACCAAGGCCAGCAGCCCCGGGTCATCGACACGCGGCGAGTGATCCTCTCGGCTCCACGTTATGTCATACTCAGACCATTTCAAGTATTGTGGTAGAGTCGGTGCAATCGCATTAACCGCTCGCTTGCGCAACTTCTGATCCCGCTTGTTAAGGCTGGTCGTGAAAACATGATACTGGCCAGAACTGAGCTGCTTTGGATTAATCTGATATCCAAACTGATTATGCTATTGCTGATTGTTGTTACTAGAATGCTGCTGGTGTCCTCCTTGGTTACCTTGAGCAGGATGCCCGGACCCTGAGCCGCCGGATCCAAATCCAGCCCTTGACCCACCGGGTCCTGAGCCGCCTAGCGGGCCACCACCCTGGTTATTGGGTTGCGAATAATAATTCTTGAGTTTCTGCATGAAACGGCAATCACCCCATGTATGCGTCGACGGCTTATCAGGCTGACTGTGTTCCGGACAGGGCCTCTTAAGCGCCTCCTCCAAATTAAAGGAAGCCCTATTCTTGTTAAAGGGTGGCCTGAATCTCACGTTATCCCTAGGATGATTCTGGCCGGTGCTTGCATTGGCCACCAATTCCGACCCGCCATCAGGATTTTTGCGCTTACTCTGGTTACCATTATTTGCCGCACCCTTGCTCTGATTGTTCTTCTTGCCTTGGCTGGCCTTCTCCTCATCGGAGCCTGGATCCTTCGTGTTGTCAGAGTCGGCATATTTCGTGAGAGCCGTCATGAGCTCTCCCATATCCTGACACGTACGCTTGGGCCGGCCAAGTTTCTGCTTTAGAGGGACAAAGTGGCAGTTCTTCTCTAAGATCAGCACCGCCTGAGCCGCCGTGATCTGCTCCGAGGAGTGGATGATTGTTGAGACCCGCTGGACCCAATGATGAGCCGACTCGTTCTCCTGCTGAACACAGTGATCAAGATCCACGATGGTCATAGGCTGTTTGCACGTTCCTTGAACGTTTTTGATGAACCTTGCTCTCGGTTCCACCCACGAATTGATGGTATTGGGTGGCAAGCCTTTTAGCCACGTGCGAGCCGGGCCTTCAAGCATCATGATGAAATACTTGGCACAAACCGCCTCACTGATGTCCAACATCTCCATGGCCAGCTCATAACTTTCAACCCAGGCCTCCGAAGGTAGATCAGTAGTGTAATTTGGGACCTTGCGAGGTCCTTTGAAATCCTTTGGCAACCGCTCACCCCGTAGAGCCGGCGATAAACATGGCACTCCCACAGCCCTGGTGGTCACTCCCACTCCTACTGAGACGGAGGGGGCGGGCTCTTGGTGAGCCATCGCAGCTAAAGCTGCCACCTCTTGCCGGCTTCTCGCCTGGTTCACGAATGCTTGCGCATTCATACCCGGCTGATCACCCGCCGGAATCTCTCTGTGCCAGTCGCTGCTGGAAACCGCTGGTGACTCATAGCGCCGGCTAAAGGTCTGGCTGGGGAGAGGGGTTGAATGAACATGGAACATCGCCGACTGTGAGTATACTTCTCCTGCTGGGCCATCGCCGTCTGTAGGTATCCAATGGCGTTCCGCACATCCTCTGCAAAGGGCACTTCATTTGGAATAGGAATTGTCTCAAGCCGGGTGGCTGCCGCCACCATATTCTCGGCCGGGTTAGAATAATGACCTGCCGGTGTTGGAAAGACCACTGGTGAGGCCCGGTTTCGTCGGGCCGGATGAGACGCTGGTCGAGCCGCCGCTCGGCTTCCAGGCGCATCTGTTGCTCGTCCCGTCCCTGGCGTATTGAACAGGTTCCTAGCCTCATAACATTCCGGCAAGCGGGATTGATGCCTCATCCGATGCATCGCAGCTGCCGATTGTTGCTCCAGCCCAAGGCGGAAAGCGTCTATCTTGATATGTTCTGCCTCTTCCTCCATCTGGACTTTTAGCTCAGCCATCCTCTACGGCTCCTCTGCCATCCGGTCCTTGATCCTCACAATCTCTAAGTTCTGAGCCGCTTGATTATGTGGCGTAACTTCAGTAGCCATGAAGGCGCAAGCTCGTTCATCGGATCCAGAAGAACTTGAGCCGGCGGCGGCGGGTTACCCCCGAGGTTGCTGCTCCCGTGGCCGTACTACTCGTGCCTGGGGCTGACTCCGCCATGAACACGGTAGCATGAACCGGCGGCCCAAGATCATCCGACTCAGAGCGATCCGACTAAGGGCAAAGCTCACCGTCATTGTGAAGCTGGTAAACCGACTCTGTTTCTCCGCTCGAGGATTCGTCCTCTAAATAAACAAGAGTTTCCTGCGATCCGGAAGCTTCTAGATCCATACCTTTTGTGAAGCCCACGAAGACGTGCCTCCAGCCCGGGTTAACACGGGTGGGCTGTACATCACGAGCTGGTTGTACGCGCCGGGCCGACTCGATGATGTTGGTGTAGACGTCTGGCCCGGGCATAGATCCGCCGACCCTTCCGATGAAGACGTGGATCCCGTCGAACGGCACCCGAAAACGATACTCCACAGAATCGGCGTCAGGCCCCTAGCCGGCATCGTCGATGTAGAGCCGTCTGCGGTGACTCTTGCTCATCCTTCCAACCACGTATCCCTCGAGCCCCGAAAGAGAGCCCATTGAGAACTCAACACCACCGAGCGCAGGCCCCATGGTGGGCGCCAACTGTCGTGGTTTTATCACGACAGATGTCCGGGTGACTCGACTTGGGTTCGAGGCCATTGCTAACGTGATGGACTCAAAGGGGTTGAGCGGGGCGAAGGACAGAAGTTTATCCAGGTTCGGCCTCTCAAGTCGAGGTAATAGCCTACGTCCTACTTGTGCTTGTATTTCTTGATGTATCGATTACAAGGGAGCTAAAGCTTGACCTAGTTCTTGATAACCTGATCTCTAAGTCACACCGGGTCTTGCCTTTATATAGTAGGTCAAGACCATGGGTCATACAAGTTGTAACCGACTCTCATTGTCTATCCGAGTCTTCCTCTATCTTTTCTTCCCTTTCCTATCCAAGTTGTCCCCTGGGCGGCTTACGCACCCGGGTCTTCTCTGTCCAGGCCACCTTCCGGCCCATCCTATGAGCCGCTAGGCATCCTGGGCCTTAAGTCTTATGGCTCACTCTTGGGCTGGTGCACGAGCCGTCAGGTATAACCCAGAGCCCTTAGGCCGGGTCACACTGTAGGGTTATATCCCCAACAATCATGGTATCTCTGATTGGTTTTGAGGGTTGTGGACCTGAGGATTACATGTGTTATGTTAAGGATCAAGGCAAGGGATTAAAAGGGATTGAGCATATAGGTGGTCAAGCTGATATTCAGCAGATGTTGAGATATTTTAAGAAGGAAAAGTTGGTAAACATATGAGTGGCTAGATTTGTTGATCCATGTCCAGGATATGAAAATAGAGATGCTTTGTGTGTTCAACATCTTATTAATACACAACAGAGTTATAATTGGAAGATAGCTAATGACTGCAGTGATGTGGAGAAGGGAAACCAGGAAAGAAAGGAGGAGCTTGTGAAGAGTAGCATGGACAGAAAAGCTTATTATATGCATTTTGAAGGGGACACTGATGTGTCTGAAATTTGTTCTCATGATATGAATTCAGATGATGAATACAAAAAGGTTGACTTACATGTTTTCTCAGCATCAAAAGATGAGGCTGCAAAAGAAGCTACATCTGTATGTCAGTGTATGAACAGTAAGAAATTTAGAAATCTTGGTCCAACAAGTAGAGCTCACCATGAGCCTGAGAGAGAGCCAATACCAGATTGGGTTCTAGAACCAGATCTAAAATGTTTTGCTGGTGATTTAGGCATCCGTGATGAAGAACATGAGCCTGAAAAAGCATACATCCTACGTAGTGGAAGGAAGAGAAGGACTAAGAAAATAAAGGTTAGGGTTTGGTATGATGGGAAGCTTCCAGCTCCACATGATCAACTTTTTAAGGATTGTGCTTCAGAAGTGTTTATGAGTTCAAAGATGCAATAAGGGATTACCACATCAGGAGTTTGAGGAATTATGATTTTCATAGGAATGCGCCAGATAGGATTATTGTGTGGTGTTCAGAGATATGTAATGGATGTGGTTTTTATATTTGTGTATCTAAGATAGCTAATGATAAAACCTTTTGCATCGGGAAGTGTGATATTTTGCACATCTGTGTAGCTTCTGTAGAGAACACAAAGGTTACTAAAAAGTGGTTGGCCAAAGTAGTTGAGTCATCTTTGAGAGCAGATATTAGATCTCCTGTCAATGCCTTAATTACAAAGACAAAGACTAAGTTTTCAGTGGATGTGTTAAGAAGTGTGGCCTACAGAGCCAGGAGAAATGATGTTGATGTGGTTCAAGGTGACCATAAGAAGCAGTATTATTGGCTTAGGGATTATTTTCAATCAGAGATTAATACAAAACCTGGAAGCAGGTGTGTAGTGTCAACATTTGTGGACACAAAGAACCCAACACCAACTCCAAGATATAAGTACATGTTCTACTGCTTGCAAGCTTCAAAGCAAGGTTTTCTGAATGGGTGCAGACCATTTATAGGTCTTGATGGATGTTTCATCAAGCTAACTAGTGGACAACAAATCCTAGCAGCCACAGGAAGTTACGGCAACAACATTATGTACCCAATAGCTTTTGCTGTAGTTGACAAGGAAGATACTGATAGTTGGACTTGGCTTTTAACTCAGTTAAGATGTTGTATTGGTAGTGCTAACAAATTTGGAACATACACAATAATATCTGATAGGCAAAAGGTTAGCAAAAAATCACTGCTGTTTTATTATTTTTGCAATGTTTAAACCAGGCTAATGGAGTATGTTTTTGAATAAATAGGGCCTGCTTAAGGCCATAAATGAGGTGTTCCCTCACTCTCCTCAGAGATACTATCTTAGGCACATATATGCAAACCTTCAAGCAGCTGGTTGTAGATCTGAAGAACTAAAGAAGTGTGTGGACAAGGTTAGCTATTCTTACACTAAACATGGCCATGAAACGGGCATGGCAGAGTTGAAATATGTTCTGAAGAAGCATGGAAGTGGCTTAAAAAATTCATGTTTGTGCTTGGTCTAGGTTTTCCATGGATCATGATTGCAAACTAACCTGGTTGTGAACAACCTTAGTGAGGTGCTTAACAAAATGATACTTGATGTTTGGGCGAAACTAGTTAGGACTATGTTTGAAGGTATTAGGACAAAGTAGATGATCAGGAGACAAAAGACTAGAGAGAAGTTATAGTTGAGAAGGTGGTCAATCACTCCCAATTATTCAGAGATTCTAGAAGAGAACAAGAAGTATGCCAAGTTTTTCCAAGCAGACATAGCTAATCCTTCTATTTGGCAAGTAACTAGTAAAGAAAAGCAGTATTATGTAAACATTGATACTTCTACATTATTTGGCAAGTAACTAGTAAAGAAAAGTAGTATCCATTTGCATATGCATATACGCCGGATGAATTACTAATTATTCAATTTCTATATGAAGGAAAACAGAGAAATATATCATGAAGAAGCGCCAGTAGCAGCACAAGCACCAGGAGCAGCAACTGCAATAGCAGCAACACCTACACAAGCACCAGCTGCATTTGCACCTGTTGCAACTAAAAGAGCAAAAAGGGGAAGGCCTGCAGGAAGAGGAACATGTTGAGGGAGAGGAACTAGCAACACATTTAATGAGCCAAGAGCTACAAAATCTGCAGCAGGTGAGGTGGGGAGTAAGAGGAAGAGGATGCCAAACACCAGGTTAGCAAGCTACTTCACTGCAAGAGGTAACCACCAAACAACAGGTAAGGTTTGAACATTTGTGTGTCTGAACTTATTTGTGTGCTTGAACTTATCTTTGTCTGAACTTATCTGTTTGTCTGAACTTATCTA
Source organism: Hordeum marinum (assembly GCA_022496015.1). NCBI lineage: Eukaryota > Viridiplantae > Streptophyta > Magnoliopsida > Poales > Poaceae > Hordeum > Hordeum marinum. The sequence continues at coordinate 28,128,729 of CM039673.1, read as the reverse complement.
TGTGTCTGAACATTTGTGTGTCTGAACTTATCTCTATTTGTGTGTATGACTATTTGTTTGTATGACTATTTCTGGTTCTGACTATTTAGTTTTCTAAAATTATGTGTGAAAATGGCACTAAGAGTGTTACTACTATGGGATAGGAGGATGGGCATTCCATGGACCTTTGTATCAACCATGGGCCTTTGTATTTATAATTTCTCTAGTTTTCTGCATGTATGAATTTGAATGTATGTTTCTCAACTATTGTGAACAATGGGCGAGGTAGTTCACGCGAGTTAATGTAGGCCTAGAAGCCACTAGACTGAACTAGTACATCATGACTTTAAAAACCCGCACACCAGTGCAACTCCTTCCCAATCACGTGTCCAACTCCTTCTCCCCACTTGCCTATCCAACTCCTTCTCCACTCGTCTATCCAACTTCCAAACCATTCGCTGGCGATTGCATTTGGCGAAGGTTGGGAGAGGGCCCTAGAGAAGATCTGCATAGGCGACTCGAAGAAACTGCAGCGCGCGCGAGGAGAGCTCTTGGTTTTGCAGCCCAACCATGCTCCAAAACCAAGCGCACAACGTGCAGGCTATCGCCAACAGCGAGGAGAAGAATCTGATACTTGTGATCTATGTTGGGTTTTTCCGTGAAGAGGAACGAGTTATCGCAGCACAATATGGGTAAGTATTTCCCTCAGTTATGAAACCAAGGTTTATTGAACCAATAGGAATATCAATCCTCAACTGTCTTCAGAAGCTGTACACAAAAGAGCAAACAACTTGCATCCAACGCTGCCAAGAGGGTTGTCAATCCCCTTGGTCTCGTTATTTGCAAGTAAGTGAGTTGTGTTAGATAATTGTACATAATTGTAAATTGCAAAATAAAAGAAAAGCAATTAAATGGCAGAAAGGTTTTGTAGGTTTTGTAAATATAAGAAGAATAGCCCCGAGAGCCATAGTTTTCCCTAGTGGCATCTCTCATGAAAATAGCATACAGTGGCTAAACAAATTACTGTTGGGCAATTGATAGAAAAATGGATAATTATGCGATTTTCACGGCAATGATCATGTACATATATGCATCACGCCCATAAACAAATAGGCCGACTCTTGCCTGCACGTATTACTATTACTCCACTCATCGACCGTTATCCAACATGCGTCTAGAGTATTAAGTAAAATAGAGTAATGCATGAAGAACGATGACATGATGTAGACAAAGTAAACTCAAGCAATATGAATGAACCCATCGTTTTATCTTTAGTAGCAGCAACACAAAGACACATCTTGTTCCCTACTTTGTCACTGGGATATAGAAACTCGCCAAGTTGAACCTACTACAACGCACCTCTCTCATCGAAGAAATTTCAATCTAGTAGTCCAAACTATTTCAATAGATTGGAGAGAATTACGAAGCTACCATAATCATGCACATCAGAATCATATTAGAATTCAGAGAAGAATCAAATATTTATCATGAATAATCTGAACATAAACCCACAATTCATTGGATCCCAACAAACGCACCGCACAAAAGGATTACATCGGATATATCAAAGCGAAGATGCAATGATCATTGTATTGAAGATCAAGAGAGAGAGAGATATTGCCATCTAGGTACTAAATACGGCCCTGTAGGTCTGTGGTGAACTACCCACACATCATCATGAGGGCAGCAAGGTTGATGAAGAAGCCCTCCGTGATCAATCCCCCCTCCGGCAGGTTGCCAGAACGGAGCTCTAGATGGCCTCCCATCGGAATAGAGACTTGCGGCGGTGGAAAAAGTGTTTTGGGAGCGCCCCTAGGATTTTCAGGATATATGTGAATTTATAGGCCATAGAACGGAGACAGGGGAGCCACGAGGGGCTCACAAGCCCTCAGCACCCCCGAGCCCACGCCTTGTTGGCTTGTGAGGACCTCGTGCGGCTCCACGCCTCCTTCCAAATGTTCCAGGTTTTCTTTTGGTCCAAAAAAAATCTGTAAAAAGTTTTGTGGCAATTGGACTTTGTTCGGTACTCTAAACCTAAAATGTGAAAACATGCGGAAAACAACAACTGTCACTCGGCACGGGGTCAATAGGTTAGTGCTCAAAAATAATATAAATTGGTAAATAAATACTTAAAAAGTATCCTAGAATGATAATATATCAGCATGGAACACTAAAAAATTATAGATACGTTGGAGACATATCAAGCATCCCTAAGCTTAATTCCTGCTCGTCCTCGAGTAGGTAAATGATAAAAACAGAATTTTTGATGTGACATGCTACCCATTATGTAATCTTTTGCATGTATGCTCATTGAGAAACGGTGAATCAACAAATATTAACAAAGCAATAATTATAGGTATAAGTAATAAAATCATTATTTTTTTAAAGTATACGATCGTCAAATATTGTTTACCCCCGTTTATCTTATTATACTATTAGCAAGGCATGGCTTCGTCCTCACCACATAAATACGAATTTTAAGCATCACTTTGCCCAAGTCAGGCATTTGGATCGTACTTTTTCAATATGCATTAACTTTTTATTCTTTATGCAATACATGAGCGTGAACCGTTGGACATAGCATATATGTGGAATAGAAGATGGTGGTTGGTATCAAAGGGGTAAAGAGTGAAGAAGATAGTCTCACATCAACTAGGCATATCAACGGGCTATGGAGATGCCCGTCGATAGATATCGGTGCAAGGAGTAGGGATTGCAATGCAAATGATGTACTAGAGCTATACGTGTATAAAATCTCAACTAAAAATAAGTGGGGTGTGCATCCAACTTGCGTGCTCATAAAGACCTCGGGCATTTGAGGAAGCCCGTCATCGGAATATACAAGCGAAGTTTTACAATAATGAAGGTGATTACCACTAGCATATGAATATGTCATAACATGAGACTCTCTATGTGAGGAACAAGGTGCCACTTTGGGGTAAAAGTGTGGTAAAGGATAGTAGCAAAGTCCCTTCTCTCATTTCCCTCATTTTTTTATGGTCGTCCCATTTTGCCTCCCCCATTTTAATTTTCCTCACTAGACAATGCTCTAATAATGATGATAATCACACTTATATTTACTTACAACTCGATATGAAGAACTGATAGGACGATATGACTCTATATGAATGCCTCTAGCAGTATACCACGAGGTGCAAAGATCTAGCGTGACATGTATCAAAAATTTGATGAACGGTGGCTTTGCCACAAATACTATGTCAGCTCTATATGATCATGCAAAGAAATATGATGATGAACGAACTAGTCATGTGAAGTGACGATGGAATTTGCATGGAAAATATATATCGGAATGGCTATGGAAATGCCATGATAGGTAGGTATGGTGGCTGTTTTGAGGAAGATATAATGACAGTAGTAGAAAACAGGCCTTTGGACCAGAGCATTAGTCCCGGTCGGGTTCTGAACCGGGACTAATGACACCTCTAGTCCCGGTTCATGAGGAACCTCTAGTCCCGGTTGGTGTTACCAACCGGGACTAAAGGGGTGGTAGCAGGGTTGCGTCAGGCTGGGGCCCCTGCGAGGACCTTTAGTGCTGGTTGGTAATACCAACCGGGACTAGAGATTTACATTTAGTCCCGGTTGGTTATACAAATCGGGACTGTTATACAAATCGGGACTAATGATATCACTATAAATAGTGCTTCGGCCAGCCCGAGCCCAAGCTCTCTGTTTTCTCCTTTCTCTCCTGTGTTCTCTTCCCTTGCTCGAGCTCGTCCACCATTTTTGCCCAGATTTGGCAAGATTTGAGGCACCCCATCCATCCAAGTGTTCAAAAGGTTAGCAACTTTGTCTTTTCGTCTCTCATTGCTAGATTAGCTCATACAATGCTCTATAATTATAGTGATTTGCGGGTTTTAGTTTGGGAGTAATTATGTGGGAGTTTATTTGATTTATATGCAATTTGAGCTCAAATTAACTCCTTAGTTTGCATATGTGTAAGTGTGGTTTACTTAGTGCCTTCCCGTCCTCGTCCTAACCACCGTCGATCGCCCGCACCGTCTCGTCGTCGGCACCACCTTGGTGAGCCTCTTCTTCTTATCCTTTTTTATAAAAAAAATCTTATTTGTATGGTTTAGATAGTTACTTGTATGATTGTTCGTTATACATAGTGTCATGGTTTTGATATCCATGCCCGTGGGCCCTCGTCCAGTTTATGATTCGGATGTGGTATATTTTCTTTTATAACTATTTGTTGCATTTCGTGATTATGAAAATTATGCCTATCAAGTTGACATACATATTTTTATCTAGGAGGTACGTGAACCGGAAATTCCAACCGACCCTATTGTCAAAATTTAGTTGAAAAAGAAAACGATTATTTGAAACAGAAATTGAAAAGAGTTGAAGAAGGGAAGATGAAATTGGAGTTATACGTTGTCGATGTTGTAGATGATCACAAGATCAAGATGGATGCAATGCGCTTGAAGATTAGAAATATTAGAAAATATGCCGTTAATAAAGAGGCTTGGTATCATTATGCTGTTGGATCAATTATTAGCTTAGTTGCGATTTTGATCACATTTGTTGTGACATTTAAATGCTTTAGATAGCTATATAGTTGTACGTTGTTTTATGAGAATAAGTGTGTATGAATTTTATGTATGAACTTGTATTAATTTGGTCTTTTCGGTGTTGTGTAATGAAGATGAACCGGCAATGGATGCACGATGACCGACGCTCTCCCAAGTTCATTAATGGCGTGCATAGTTTTCTGCGTGCGGGTGAGGCAAAGAAGCAGAATGGTTTTATGTGTTGTCCATGTGGTGTCTGTAAGAATGATAAGACTTACTCTAGCTCAAAAGATTTTCACATCCACGTGTTTACGTCCGGTTTCATGTCCGGCTATAACTATTGGACCAGGCACGGAGAAATAGGAGTTCTAATGGAAGAGAATGAAGAAAAAGAGGATGATGACAACTATCCTGGGTTCCCTGAATACGATGGTACTACAATTGATGCAGAGAATGAAGAAGAAGAAGCTGAAGAAGAGACCTTAGATGACGAGCCCCCTGATGATCTTGGTCGGCCATTGCTGTTGCAAAGAGAAACTGCAAAAGTGAAAAGGATAAGTTGAAGTTGCAGCACATGTTAAAGGATCAAAAAAAGGGTTGTACCAAAATTCCGAAGATGACAAGAAAAAGCTCAGTACCACACTGGAATTGCTGTAATGGAAGGTAGAGAATGGTGTATCTAACAAAGGTAATTTCTATCATTATCACACTATGTCGGCCTCTTTAGTTCATTTCTTGATATCAAGTAAATAATAAATCCTTTATTCATTTTGTTTGTCGGGCAGGGTTTGGAAAAAGTTCACCAAAGAGATTGTCGGTGAATGGAAACCAGAGCTGAGATGGCGACGGTCCAAGGTAATTAAGTAGTACTAGCTACGTCTGCACATCTCTTTAATTCTAGTTTCAATAACTATTATCATGCTTGATTATTATCTGATTGAATTCTATTCTCGTAAAGTGTTTGAAGCAAAAACAAGGGACTATTTATGTGCATACTACGTTTGCGAGAACATTCGCTTTATGACCAAAAAGAGCGGAAATGCAAGACATCTTTGGGTACGTAAACACTATTTACAATTTTTTAATCATGATCTAATATATATACACACAACTAATATATTCATATTGATCTCCTTCTTTAAATATGGTGGAGATGTGGGAGGGGCTCCTACCAACGGACCACATACGAGCAATTCAAGAGGAAATCGCGCGATTTTTTCTTGAGCAGGTCACATATCCCGACGGAGAATACCATTACACCTAATGCCTGCATGTAATGATCTGCAAATTGTAGGAGAAATTGTATATACCAAATTGTATATATATGTGTGTGTGTGATGCATGTGGTCGTACGAGAAATTCTATGATATATGATTGGTTCAACGAGAAATTCTATTATATATGCATAACGTGTGAGTATGCAATAGCGTAAAATTTGTTAGGAATGAAAAATAATTAAATGGAAAACACAAAATGAAAATGAAAAATAAACAATAAAACCAAAATACCCAAACCCCAAAAGCCCTAAATCTTTTGTCCCGGTTGGTGTCCCCAACCGGGACTAAAGATCCCCATCCCACGGCGCACGTTGCCAACCACATGGCAAGGATTTAGTCTCGGGTCGTGGCCAACTAGGACTAAAGGCTGGGGGTCTTTAGTATCTATACATTAGTCCCGGTTGGTGAACCGGGACTAAAGCCCATTCCCAACCGGGACTAAAGGCCGTTTCTGCACTAATGCGAGGTCTATGTGCAACAGAGCGTGTCATGTCATGAGGTTTGGATGCACTGGCAAAAGTTGCACCAATCCTTAAGGTGAGACTGGGCAATGCACGGTACCGAAGAGGCTATATGAGGAGGTGAGAATGCGTATGTCTGATACGTCTCCAACATATCTACTTTTCCTAACACTTTTGCTCTTGTTTTGGACTCTAATTTGCATGATTTGAATGGAACTAACCTGGTCTGACGTTGTTTTCAGCAGAACTATCATGGTTTTGTTTTTTTGCAGAAATAAAAGTTCTCGGAATTGGACAAAACTTTTGGGAGAATTATTTTACAATAAATAAAAATTAATGGAGCCAAGAACCACTAGAGGAGGGGCACTAGCTAGGCAAGATACACCAGGGCGTGCCCTCATGGGTTGTGCTCACCTTGTGGCCCCCCTGACCCTAATTCCAACGCTATAAAGTCCTATTTTTGGAGAAAAAAACCAGAGAGAAAGTTTTATCGCGTTTCACAAGACGGAGCTGCCGCCACCTCCTATTCTTCATCGGGAGGCCAGATCTGGAGCCAGTTTGGGGCTCTAGAGAGGGGAATTTTCGGTCTTCATCATCATGAACCCTCCTTCATCGCCAATTCCATGATGCTCCCCACGGGGAGTGAGTAATTCCTTCGTAGGCTCGCTGGTCAGTGAGGAGTTGGATGAGATTCATCATGTAATCGCGTTTGGTTTGTTTGGGCTTGATCCCTAGTATCCACTATGTCCTGTAATTGTTGTTGCTATGACGGTGCCATGCTTAATGCTTGTCAATGTTGGGGAACGTTGCAGGGGAAAAAAATTCCTACACTCACCAAGATCAATCTAGGAGATGAACATCTACGAGAGGAGATATTGCATCTACATACCATTGTAGATTGCTAAGCGGAAGCGTTAAGAAACACGGTTGATGTAGTCGAACATCTTCGCGATCCAATCATGATCCGTCCCGCGAACTCCCAATCAAGTGCCGAACAGACGGCACCTCTGCGTTCAACACATGTATGGCTTGATGACACCTTTACCTCCTTGATCTAGCAGGTGATGGTGAAGTAGTAGCATGAGTCCTACGACAGCACGACGATGTGGTGAGGTAGTGTGGTGACAACTCAGCAAGGCTTCGCCATGCGCTATGGAGAGGAGAAGAACTACGAGGGAGAGGAGAGCCAGCGCCGTAGCACGTTGTGGTGTGGCTACACTCCCTCTCCCTCTCTATATATTGGGGGAGGGAGGAGGGAGGGCACCCTAGGGTTTCCCCTAGGGCTGGCTGCCAAGGGGGGCGACTAGGGTTTGGGGTGCCCCCCAAAGCGCCTTGCCTCCCAAGTTAGGATGGCCGAACGGCCCTAGGGTGTGTGGCCACCTCCTAGCCGAAGTGGGATGGGGTTTGGGCAGCGCCCAGACCCTTAGTGAGCTGGTGCACCCCTCTCCTTGCCCCATGAGCCCCCCAACACTTGTCGGCCCCCCCGAAACCCCTTTCGGTACTCTGTCGAATCCCTGGTATGCCCCAAAGCACTTCTGGACTCCGATGCCCTTCGTCCTATATACCAATCTTCACCTTCGGACCATTCCGGAATTCCTTGCCACGTCCAGATCTCATCTGGGACTCCGAACAACCTTAATAACTAGACTATACTTATATCGTCACCAAACGTTAAGTGTGTAGACCCTGCGGGTTCGAGAACTATGTAGACATGACCGAGACACCTCCACGGTCAATAACCAATAGAGAAACCTGGATGTCCATATTGGTTCCTACATATTCTATGGATATCTTTATCGGTCGAACCTCGATGTCAAGGATTTAGTCAATCCCGTACATAGTTCCCTTTGTTCATCGGTATGTTACTTCCCCGAGATTCGATCGTCGGTATCTCCATACCTTGTTCAATCTCGTTACCGGCAAGTCACTTTACTTGTTGTGTAATACAAGATTCCGTGGCTAATTCTTTAGTCACTTTGCTTGCAAGCTCATTATGATGTTGTATTACCGAGTGGGCCCTGAGATACCTCTCCATCACACAGAGGAACAAATCCCAGTCTTGATCCATGCCAACTCAACAGACACCCTCGGAGATACCTGTAGAGTACCTTTATAGTCACCCAGTTACATTGCAACATTTGATACACACAAGGTACTCCTCCGGTGTCAGTGAGTTGCATGATCTCATGGCCAAAGGAATAGACACTTGACCTATAGAAAACAATAGCAATAAACTGACACGATCATATGCTACGTTCATAGTTTGGGGCTTGTCCATCACATCATTCTCCTAATGGTGTGATCCCGTTATCAAATGACAACTCATGTCTATGGTCAGGAAACCTCGACCATCGTTGATCAACGAGCTAGTCTATTAAAGGCTCACTAGGGACATAGTGTTGTTTATGTATTCACACATGCATTTGAGTTTTCAATCAATAGAATTCTAGCATGGATAATAAACAATTATCATGAACAAGGAAATATAACAATAACCATTTTATTATTGCCTCTAGGGCATATTTCCAACAGTCTCCCACTTGCACTAGTGTCAATAATCTAGCTCACATCACTATGTGATTTACATTGTAATGAATCTAACACCCACACAGTTCTGGTGCTGATCATGTTTTGCTCATGGAAGAGGCTTAGTCAACGGGTCTGCAACACTCAGATTCATGTGTACTTTCCAAATATTTATGTCCTCCTCCTTGATGTAATTGCGGATGGAATTGAAGTGTCGCTTTATGTGTCCAGTCCTCTTGTGAAACCTTGGTTCCTTGGCCAGAGCAATGGCACCAGTGTTGTTACAGAACAGAGTCATTGGGTCCAGTGCACTGGGTACCACTCCAAGATCTGTCATGAACTGCTTCATCCAGACACCTTCTTTTGCTGCCTTCGAGGAAGCAATGTATTCCGCTTCGCATGTACAATCAGCTACCACGCTTTGCTTGGAACTGCACCACCTTACTGCTCCCCATTGAGAATATATAAGTATCCGGTTTGAGACTTAGAGTCATCCGGATCAGTGTCAAAGCTTGCATCGATGTAACCCTTTACGATGAGGTCTTGATCACCTTCATAAACGAGAAACATTTCCTTAATCCTTTTCAGGTACTTAAGGATATTCTTGACTGCCGTCCAGTGTTCCACTCCTGGATCACTTTCAAACCTTTCGGCCATACTTATGGCAAGGCAGACATCTGGTCTTGTGCACAACATTGCATACATGATAGAGCCTACGGCAGATGCATAGGGGATGACACTCATCTTTTCTCTATCCTCTGCAGTCACTGGGTATTGAGTCTTACTCAACTTCACACCTTGCAATACAGGCAAGAACCCTTTCTTGGACTGATCCATTTTGAACTTCTTCAAAACTTTATCAATGTATGTGCTTTGTGAAAGTCCTATTAAGCATCTTGATCTATCTCTATAGATCTTGATGCATAATACTGTCGTGGATTTGTCACGGCAAGATGTCCTAATGAGAGAACTCAGGTCTCGGGCTATCGCAACTATGTGGTGGCTTGAGAGGGGTTGGTCGGAATCGAGAGACACGAGTTTACCCAGGTTTGGCCCCTCCGATGGAGGTAATAGCCTAGATCCTGCGTTGTGTATATTGATGATGAGGATGACCTCGATTACAAGGGTGCTATCTTGCTACCTCTAATCTTGAGACCCTCTAATTTGTCTATCTCTAATCACCTAAAGTAGTCTTAACTTGTGTTCTCCTGTCCTCTCCTCTTGGGGCGCCTTACCCCTCCTTATATAAGTTGAAGGGGCAGGCTTACATGTAGAGTCCTACTAGGAGTAGGAATCCTACTAGGAGTAGGATTAGGACTAGTCTCTCTTGAATCCTAATCCGAGTCTTGTTTATCTTGTAAGGGAATCCTTCTTCATCTTGAACCTTCTCCGCGAGCCGCGTTTTAGGCCTGCCGGGTCTTGTCATTCGTCTTGCCTGCCGACCGTGTCACCAAGGAGCTGCCAGATTCGGCCGGGTCACCAGTGAGTCGACAAGTCCCGGCCAGGTCATATCGCGGGGTAATATCCCCGACATTAGCCCCTAGGTTAGCTTGAATTTATGCATGCTAAGCTCCTGAAATAAAATATATTAAGTGACCGGCTCGCTCCATTGGCCGGATTATTTCAATGAAGTGGCTCCTTGAAAATCCGGGTTTCCTCTTCATATGAACTAGCCATCTTCACAATCATCTTGTAGGTCCGTGTCCTTTGCAATAAAATATTGGGAATAAAAACACCCATATGCCGTTGAGTCGGCCTCCAATGCCGGGTCATGATTGTTGGTGATGCCAGGTCAAACAACTGGACTCCAGCTGACTTGATAAATTTATTGGAAATAAAGAAATCCGTGTGATGCTGATCTGGTATTTCAATGCTTCTGCTCCATGAAGAAACGAAACCAGCCTTGCTCATAATTGACATTTTTGATATATCCATATTACCTGTAGCCCCCAAGTGCTGGGTTGTCTTGCCAGCAAAAACTTGGGACTTTGAACTTGGTGTTTGAGTGTTGAGAAATCTGGGTTGTCCTTTGAGTTGCCATATATATACTGAGTGCCTTGCATTTCACATGTGTATCCCCCAAGGGCCAGCTCATCACATGGCCGGGACCTTATAATCTGCTTGAACAGCTGAATACTGTAGCCCCCAAGTGCCTGGTTGTCTGCCTGCGACGACTTGGGACTTTTAGAAAATTTGATCTGAGTAGTGTAGCCCCAAAGGGCCGACTTATCTTGAAAGGATGAGCCGGATCATAACACACTTTGAAATTACCTACATTAGCCCCCCAAGTTTCATGGTGCATGCTTGCAGCGACATGGGCTCACCTCCTTGATATAAACTGGACTTGAATAATGTAGCCCCCAAGTGCTGGGTTGCCTGCCTGCAGCGACTTGGGACTGTGCGAGAATAATATGAGTCATCATAATTCGTTGAATGAATCCTTGACCGTCATTGTAACCCAATATTTTGTCCAATATCTTGGAATAGTGCCTTTGCGCTTGAAATGAAATCCCTGCTTGTGGTTGCCGTGCAATCCGGCAAATATATGTTTTGAGAAATCCATAAGTGTTGTAGTTTACTACAGAGCACAAGTTGAAAAATCCAAGGGCCGGTCAATTAGATAACCCGGCATTATATGTGATAGGGCGGCTCTTTGAAAATAGTCAATTCTTTCGAGCTGGCTTGAAAAACCCCAATCATTTAATATTGGCTATGATGAACCATGATGAAGATCCATCCATTTTGGCTATCAAATATTTATTTGCTCCTATAGAAGTTTATGCTTTGACCCGGTTTGAAGACCGGCATGATATGCATGTATGATGCATGGTATGATGATGCAATGCAGGATGATGTATGTATATGATAACTTCAATGAAACTAGCATGATAGCCACTGGTCTATCCTCTCTCTCTGTAAACCAGTTCTCCATGACCCATTCGATGTTTTGACCTGTATTAAGTTCAGGGTCTCAGTGGCAAGATTGACTGTCATTAACTTTCGACCAGTTCAGGGTCTTGATGTCGAGATTGACTTATCGAGAGTACACGGGGTCGGAGTAGCATCAAGTAGACAGGCAGATTTAACGAAGTTTCAAAGAAGGCGGCTTAAAAAGCCATTGGAGTGTCCTCGCTTTCTGTAAGTAGGCTCTCACTTAACCCAATCGATGTTTTAACCTGGATAAGTTCAGGGTCCATGTGGATTGACTTATCGAGAGTACACGGGGTCGGAGCAGCATCTTGCAAATAGGCATGTTTAACTCGACCTCGCTATGGCTTAAAAGCCAATCAAGAGGGTACGAAAGCTAAACCCAGTGGGTTGGAAGCCCCCAAGTGACCTTGATGATATGTCAACTTTCTTACACAATCTTTCCAGACAAAGAATGCCAGAGGCCTCCAAGTGACCTATGATCCAATAAATCAGGGCGCCCATGTTTGAATGACGCATCATGGTGGCTCGTCCTCTTGGGCGACTTTTAATTCTGTCGCCAATAAAGCAGCAAACTCCCGGGACCGGGTTAACTTCCCTGTAATGACCCGGGGTTCCAGAATATTTGAGTCCGGTTGAATCTGCCGAGTCATGTCTACGTAGCCCTCGAGTATTAAGGCGACTCGAGGAGGCGGCTTAAGAGTCTTCAATCCTTGACTGTGGCTTAAGCTGGCATAAAGTTGATGGCTGAACGATGGATTTATCCAAACTGGAGATGATGCGGCGAGTTTGATGATTCTCGTGATACTCATCATATGTTTTTGCCAAAATGTCGTGGCCACATTGAGTGCATATGCCTCTTGACCCCTTCTTTTCTATGGTTACTTGGCCCAGCTCTCTTGGCTCCTTCACGGTCCTTTTGTACTTTCTGCCAAGGGCTTTGAATTTGCCGACTCAGCTGTGGCCGGCTCAAACTGTAACTTCTCCAGAGGTGTTTCCTTCCTGGTGTGACTGGAGGCTGACGCTTGTTTCAGCGATATTGCATAAGACATGAATGTAATTTTCCCTTTGTTCCAATGTTGTTTGGAGGAGAATGGCCGCGAGGAGGATTTGCGTGCGTCCGTTTGGGCGGCTCGTACAAGCGAGCACTGCACTGGCGTGTTGATGAAGATCGGACCACAGGGATGGCATCTTGCGCCGTCTGCTGGGCAGCTCGTATAGACGAGCACTGCACCAGCGCGGTTATGTAGATGTGGAAGTTGATCACGACATTGGAAAACCGATGTGGATGTGAGTCGGCCACGGTGTTTGTAAACTGACGTGAACGTCGGAGTCGGTTGTCGCATTATAAGCTGGTGTGGAAGCATGAGGCGTCTGCGACATTGTTGATGTAGACCAGACCGCGGGAGGCGGACGGTAAAGATGGCCATGGCATTGGAAAACGGCACGGCTGAAGGCGAGTAAGCCACGGGGTTGTAAGCTTGCATGGTCGGGCGAGTCGCCCGCGGGCGCAGACTGGCGAGTTGATGTAGACCGGACCGCGGCGTTGTAAACTAGCGCATACAGCAGGTCGCCTATGGCGTTGTAGGTTGGTATGGATGGCAAGTCGACCGTGGCGGGTTGATGTATTCCGAACGCCCGGGGCGGCGCTTTGCACATGTGTTCCTCAAAAGGTGCGGGACAGACAGGTGCGGGCGCGAGCTCCGTATTTCTGGTCCAACGCCACACCATTTTCCTAATATTTTTCCTGCATAAAAATATTACAGGCCAAAGTAGTTGTTATCAAAGAGATTATTATTTACTAATATAACAAATTAGATGAATATCACCTAATGTATTTGGACGTCTTATGATTCGTAGAGATCGAACCCAAGCCGCTATCCCTGCTTGCCTAAGCTGCCGGCGGAAGGCGTAGCGTGCCGGTGCAAGGTGCGGTGGCGACTCGAAGCAGAAACAATGAAGGCCGGCGCAGCGGCGGCTCGTGACGCGCCGGAGATCGGTACCATGGCGGCTCAAAGATGAAATCGAGTCGGAGTCGGCTCAAGGCGTACCGACGGCTCAAAGCACGGCGGAGGCGGCAATGACAGGGCGAGTTGGACGCGAGATGACTCGGAGTCGAGGTCAAGTCCAAAACGACTCGGTAGAGGCGCAAGCGGCTCGAGTCTAGCTCGGACCATGGTGAAGGATGATGGCGAGGTTGATTCGGAGTCAAGATCGAGCCGATGAACTTGGAGTTGATGAAGATTCTTCCGTGACGGCTCTTGCGGATCCGGCGGATTATAAGCTTCTTGATCCCTAGGAGAGATCCCTTCAAGAACACAACTCCATCATGCGGGCCCCATGGTGGGTGATAACTATCGTGGATTTGTCACGGCAAGATGTCCTCATGAGAGAACTTAGGTGTGGGGCTATCGCAACTATGTGGGGGCTTGAGAGGGGTTGGTCGGAATCGAGAGACACGAGTTTACCCATGTTCGACCCCTCCGATGGAGGTAATAGCCTACATCCTGCTTTGTGTATATTGATCATGAGGATGACCTCGATTACAAGGGTGCTGTCTTGCTACCTTTAATCTTGAGAGCCTCTAATCTGTCTATCTCTAATAACCTGAAGTTGTCTTAACTTGTGTTCTCCTCTCCTCTCCTCTTGGGGCGCCTTACCCCTCCTTATATAAGTTGAAGGGGCAGGCTTACATGTAGAGTCCTACTAGGAGTAGGATTAGGACTAGTCTCTCTTGAATCCTAATCCGGGTATTGTTTATCTTGTAAGGGAATCCTCCTTCATCTTGGGCCTTCTTGGCGAGACGCCTTCTATGCCTGTCGAGTCTTGTCGTTCGTTTCGCCCACCGGCCAGGTCACCAAGGAGCTGCCAGATTCGGTCAGGTCACCAGTGAGCCGCCAAGTCCCGGCCGGGTCATATCGCGGGGTAATATCCCCGACAAATATGGAAGAAGCTTCTCCTAGGCCCTTCATTGAAAAACTCTTGTTCAAATATTCCTTCAACTTTTCCAAAGATTCTATATTGTTTCCAATAAACAATATGGCATCCACATATAATATTAGAAACGCTATAGATCTCCCACTCACTTTCTTGTAAATACAAGCTTCTACGTAAACTTGTGTAAACCCAAACGCTTTGATCACCACATCAAAGCGAAGATTCCAAGTCCGAGACGCTTGCACCAACCCATAAATGGATCGCTAGAATTTGCAAACTTTGTCAGCATTCTCTGGATCAGCAAAACCTTCTGATTGTATCATATACAAATCTTCCTTAAGGAAACCATTAAGGAACGTTGTTTTGACATCCATCTGCCAAATTTCATTATCAAAAAATGCAGCTATTGCTAACATGATTCTGACGTACTTAAGCATCACTATGGGTGAGAAAGTCTCATCGTAGTCAACTCCTTGAACTTGTGAAAAACCTTTTGCCACAAGTCAAACTTTATAGACAGTGACATTACCGTCCGCGTCCATGTTCTTCTTTAAAATCAATTTATTCTGAATGGCCTTTCGCCCTTTTGGTAATACTTCCAAAGTCCATACTTTGTTTTCATACATGGATCCCATCTCGGATTTCATGGCCTCTAACTATTTGTCAGAATTCGGGCCCACCATCGCTTCTCCATAGCTCGTAGGTTCATCGTTGTCCAACAACATGAGTTCTAAGATAGGGTTACCATACCATTCTGGAGCAGTACGTGCCCTTGTCGACCTACGAGGTTCGATAGTGACTTGATCCGAAGCTTCATGATCACCATCATTAGCTTCCTCTTCAACCAATGTAGGCTCCACAGAAACATCTTTCTATGCTGTGCTACTCTCTGGTTGAAGTAAAGGTTCAACAACCTCATCAAGTTCTATCTTCCTCCCACTCAATTCTTTCAAGAGAAACTCTTTCTCTAAAAACGAACCGTTCTTAGCAACAAACACTTTGCCTTCGGATCTGAGATAGAAGGTATACCCAACCGTCTCTTTTGGGTATCCTATGAGGACGCATTTCTCCGCTTTGGGTTCGAGCTTTTCTGGCTAAAGCTTTTTGACATAAGCATCGCATCCCCAGACTTTAAGAAATGACAACTTTGGTTTCTTGCCAAACCATAGTTCATATGGCGTCATCTCAACGGATTTGGATGGTGCCCTATTTAAAGTGAATGCAGTTGCCCCTAACGCATAACCCTAAAATGATAGTGGCAAATCGGCAAGAGACATCATAGAACGCACCATATCTAATAAGGTTCGATTACGAAATTCAGACACACCATTACGCTATGGTGTTCTAGGTGGCATCAACTGTGAAACAATTCCACATTTTGTTAAGTGATTGCCAAACTCATAACTCAGATATTCTCCTCCTCGATCAGATCGTAGGAATTTAATCTTCTTGTTATGATGATTCTCAACTTCACTCTGAAATTGCTTGAACTTTTCAAACGTCTCAGACTTGTGTTAAATCAAGTAAATATACCCATATCTACTTATGTCATCAGTGAAGGTGAGAAAGTAACGATATCCATCGCGCGCCTCAATGCTCATCGGACCGCACACATCAGTATGTATGATCTCTAATAAGTCACTTGCCCATTCCATTGTTCCGGAGAACAGGGTCTTAGTCATCTTTCCCATGAGGCATGGTTCACTTGTGTCAAGTGATTCAAAATCAAGTGACTCCAAAAGTCCAGCAGCATGGAGCTTCTTCATGCGTTTTACACCAATATGACCTAAGCGTTAGTGCCACAAGAAAGTGCTATTATCATTATCAACTCTACATCTTTTGGCATCAATGTTATGAACATGGGTATCATCACTATTGAGATTAAATAATAATAAACCCCTCACATTGGGTGCATGACCATAAAAGATATTACCCATATAAATAGAACAACCATTATTCTCTCATTTAAATGAGTAACCATATGGCATTACACAAGATCCAGATATAATGTTCATGCTCAACGCAGACCCTAAATAATAATTATTCAGGTTCATCACTAATCCCGATGGTAATCGAAGAGCGAGCGTGCCGATAGCGATGACATCAACCTTGAAACCATTTCCCACGCGCATCGTCACTCCGTCCTTTGCCAGCCTCCGTTTATTCCGTAGTTCCTACTTTGAGTTGCAAATGTGAGCAACCGAACAGGTATCAAATACCCAGGCACTACAACGAGAGTTGGTAAGGTACACATCAATAACATGTATATCATATATACCTTGTTTGGTGTTGGCCTCGTTCTTGTTGGCCAGATACTTGGGGCAATTCTGCTTCTAGTGGCCAGTTCCCTTGCAATGAAAGCACTCAGTTTCTGGCTTGGGTCCAGCCTTGGGTTTCTTCACGAGAGGAGCAACTGCTTTGCTACTCTTCTTGGAGTTACCCTTCTTTCCCTTGCCATTCTTCTTGAAACTAGTGGTTTTATTGACCATCAACACTTGATGCTCTCTCTGGATTTCTGACTCAGCGACTTTCAGCATCGCAAACAGCTTGGTGACTGACTTGTTCATACCTTGCATGTTATAGTTCAACACAAAGCTTTTGTAGCTAGGTGGCAGTGATTGAAGAACTCTGTCAGTGATTGCCTGTGGAGGGAGAGTAATTCCCAACTCAGCCAGACAGTTGGAATACCCAGACATTCTGAGTATGTATGCACTGATAGACCCGTTCTCCTCCATCTTGCAAGCATAGAACTTATCAGAGGTCTCGTACCTCTCGATCCAGGCATTCTTTTCAAAAATGAACTTCAACTCCTGGAACATCTCCGATGCTCCATGACGCTCAAAATATCTTTGAAGTCCCGATTCTAAGCAATACAACATTGCA
The DNA here is from genome assembly GCA_022496015.1 of Hordeum marinum. Lineage (NCBI taxonomy): Eukaryota > Viridiplantae > Streptophyta > Magnoliopsida > Poales > Poaceae > Hordeum > Hordeum marinum. Next base: position 28,111,206 of record CM039673.1, on the reverse strand, counting down.
CATTGAACTATTGAGTAGTCATCAGAATGCGCCTACCAGGTATTCATGACGTCTGCAGATGATACTGGAGCGGGTGGCGCACCGAGCGGTGCATCAAGTACATAAGCCTTTTGGGAAGCCATGAGGATAATCCTCAGATTACAAGCCTACTCTACAAACTTACTTCCATCATCTTTCAGCTTGGCTTTCTCTAGGAACACATTAAAATTCAAGGGTGCTACTGTGCGAGCCATTGATCTACAATATAAATATGCAAATATTATTTAGACTACTGTTCAAGATAATGAGTTTGGTTAATCATATTACTTAAAACTCCCTCTCAAATTGACATCCCTCCGGTCATCCGAGTGCTACAAGATCCAAATTCTCCAACCCAAGTCCGATCATCATGTGAGATGAGGTGGTTTCAATGGTGAACATCTCCATGTTAATCATATGTTGTATATGACTCATGTTTGAACTTTCGGTCTCTTGTGTTCCGAGGCCATGTATGTACCACTAGGCTCGTCAAGTTTAACCCGAGTGTTCTGCATGTGCAAAACTAGCTGGCACCCGTTGTATGCGAACGTAGAGTCTATCACACCCGATCATCACATGGTGCTTTGAAACGACGAACTTCTGCAATGGTGCACACTCGGGGAGAACACAATTTTATCTTGAAATTTTAGTGAGGGATCACCTTATAATGCTACCATCGTCCTAAGCAAAATAAGATGCATAAAAGGATTAACATCACATGCAAATCATAAGTGACATGATATGGCCATGAACTTGTGCTTTTGATCTCCACCTCCAAAGCACCGGCATGATCTCCATCGTCAGCATCATGACACCATGATCTCCATCATCTTGATCTCCATCAACATGTTGCCATGAGGTTGTCGCATCAACTATTTCTTCTAGAACTATTACTAACTCATAGCGATAAAGTAAAGCAAATGACACCAATTAATTAAAGACAAGCCTATAGCTCCTACCGGTTGCCGTACTCATCGACATGCAAGTCAATATAAACTATTACAAAACAGATCATCTTGTACATCAAATATATTTCATCATGTCTTTGTCCATATCATATCACAACATACCCTGCAAAAACAAGTTAAGCGTCCTGTAGTTTGTTGTTGCATATTTTACGTGGCTGCTATGGGTATCCAGCAAGAACGATTCTTACCTACGCAAAACCACAACGGTGATATACAAGTTGCTATTTAACCTTCTACAAGGACCACCTTTGTTGAATCCAATTCAACTAAGGTGGGAGAGACAGACACCCGCCAGCCATCTTATGCAACAAAGTCACCTGTCAGTCGATGGAACCGGTCTCATGTACGTGGACATGTAAAGTTGGTCTGGGCCGCTTCATTACACAATACCGCTGAAGCTAGAAAAGACCAAGGAAGGAAGCAATCTGAATATCAACGCCCACAAACTCCTTTGTGTTCTACTCGTGATGTCATCTACGCAAAGACCTAGCTCATGATACCACTATTGGGGAACATTACATGAGAAACAAAAAATCTCCTACGCTCACCAAGATCAATCTAGGAGATGAACATCTATGAGAGGAGAGATTGCATCTACATACCCTTGTAGATTGCTAAGCGGAAGAGTTAAGAAACTCGGTTGATGTAGTCGAACGTCTTCATGATCCAATCATGATCCGTCCCGTGAACTCTTGATCAAGTGCCAAACGGACAGCACCTCCGCGTTCAACACATGTACGGCTTGATGATGCCTTCACCTCCTCGATCTAGCGGGCGATGGTGAAGTAGTAGCCCGAGTCCTCTGGCAGCATGATGACATGGTGAGGTAGTGGTGGTGGCAACTCAGCAGGGCTTCACCATGCACTATGGAGAGGATAAGAACTACGAGGAAGGGGAGAGGCCAGGCCATAGCATGTTGTGGTGCGGCTACACTCTCTCTCCCTCTCTATATATAGGGGTAAGGGAGGAGGGGAGGGCGCCCTAGGGTTTCCCCTTGGGGCCGGCAGCCAAGGGGCCAGCTAGGGTTTGGGGTGCTCCCCAAAGCGCCTTGCCTCCCAAGTTAGGGTGGTCGGGCGGCCCTAGGCGTTTGGCCACCTCCTAGCCGAAGTGGGATGGGGTTTGGGCAGTACCCAGCCCCCTAGTGGGCTGGTGCACCCCCTCTCCTTGGCCCATGAGGCCCCCCAACACTTGTCGGCCCCCCGTGAAACCCCTTTAGGTACTCCGTCGAATCCCTTGTATGCCTCGGAACACTTCCGGACTCCGACGCCCTTTGTCCTATATATCAATCTTCACCTTCGGACCATTCCAGGAGGCACGATGATTGCCAGTATAGGATGCCAAGCGTTGAACCTTAACATTGGAAACCATGTAATTCCCACTGACCTCATCGTCTTAGTGTCACAAGGACTGGATGTGATCCTAGGCATGGATTGGATGGCAATGTATGAAGGAAACATAGATTGTGTCCATAAGTCGATTTTCCTGACCATCCCAGAGAAGAAAAGGATTAAGTATGTAACCCGGCACACAACCAAGAGTAATCGGGTGAATTCCCTCACAGGAGTTGTACAGGAAGAAATGCCGGTTGTATAGGATTTCCCTGATGTATTTCCAGGGGAATTACCAAGAATGCCACCAGATAGGGAGATTGAGTTTCTAATTGAGTTATTTCCAGGGACAACCCCAATATCCAAGAGACCCTATCGGATGGCCGCAAACGATTTAGAGGAGATCAAGAAACAGATTAAGGAGTTATTGGACAAAGGGTATATATGCCCAAGCTCATCACCTTGGGGAGCCCCAATTCTCTTGCTAGAGAAGAAGGATAAAACCTTGATTATCGTGCATTGAACGAGGTGACTATCAAGAATAAGTACCCTCTGCCTATGATCCATGATTTGTTTGATCAGCTAGTTGGAGCCAAAGTATTCTCCAAGATCGATCTTTGATCTGGGTATCATCAAGTGAAAATCCGTGAAAAGGATATACCCAAAACAGCCTTCACCACAAGGTATGGCCTATACGAGTATACAGTCATGTACTTTGGCTTGACTAACGCTCCTGCCTATTATATGAGTTTGATGAACAAGGTGTTTATGGAGTATTTGGACAAGTTTGTCCTAGTGTTCATCGATGACATATTAATATTCTCCAATAACGAGGAAGAACACAAGGAACACTTGCGATTGGTTTTGGAGAAACTTAGGGAGCATCAGTTATATGCCAAGTTTAGCAAATGTGAATTTTAGTTGGCGAAAGTTGGTTTTCTTGGACATATTGTTTTAGGAGATGGGATAACAGTGGACCCTGCTAAGGTTGCAGTCATCATCGAGTGCAAGTCACCCACCTCAGTTAAGGAGATCCACAGCTTTCTCGGACTTGCTGGATATTACCGAAGGTTCATTGAAAACTTCTCAAAACTTGCCAAACCCATGACGGAGTTGTTGAAGAAGAAGTCCAAGTATGTTTGGACCGAGGAATGTGAGACCAATTTCCAAGAGCTTAAGAAACGTTTGGTTACAGCTTCGGTGGTGATTTTGCCAAGCATTCGGATGGACTTCCAAATATATTGTGACGCTTTGCGCCAAGGACTTGGATGAGTACTCATGCAAGAGGGAAAGGTTGTAGCCTATGCATCGAAACAACTACGACCCCATGAATTGGACTATGCCACCCATGACTCGGAGTTAGCAACAGTAGTGCACGCACTCAAGACCTGGAGACATTTCCTTATCGGAAATAGTTGTGATATTTATATGGATCACAAGAGCCTGAAGTATATATTCACGCAGAAGGAGTTGCACCTCAAACAGAGATGGCTAGAGTTGATTAAGGATTATGACATGAGATTGCATTATCACCCAGGAAAGGCAAATGTTGTAGAAGATGTCTTGAGTCGTAAGAGCTATGTGAATACACTCATAGCAGGAGGATTACCCCAGGAATTAGCCGACGACCTCAAAGAACTCAAGTTGGAGATAGTTCCAAGAGGATATGTTGCCATATTGGAGATTCAGTCCTCCTTGACCAAAAGAATCCATGAAGCCCAAAAATCGGATTAGGAAGTAGCTGAGATTAAGCAAAGAATGAAGGATGGGAAAGCTAAAGGATTTCGTGAGGATGAACACGAAACCCAATTGTTTGAGAACCGTATCTATGTGCCTAGTGACTCAGAACTCAGGAAGTTAGTACTTCAAGAGGCCCATGATTCGCCATACTCGATACATCCAGGCAACACTAAGATGTACCTGGATCTAAAGGAAAACTTTTGGTGGACATGAATGAAGAAGGATATTACCGAGCACATTACAGTGTGTGATGTTTGTCAGCGAGTTAAGGTAGAACATCGGAAGCCTACTGGATTACTCCAAACTTTACCGATACCCGAATGGAAATGGGAGAAGCTAGGTATGGACTTCATCATAAGTTTACCTAGGACCCGTTCAGGTTATGATTCTATCTGGGTAGTTCTAGATCGACTAACTAAGGTAGCTCATTTCATACCCGTAAGGAGTATCATGTCAGATAGAGGAACACAATTTACCTCAAAGTTTTGGCATCAATTACATGAAGCTTTGGGTACTAGGCTAGAGTTCAGTACAACTTTTCACCCGCAGACAGATGGACAAACCAAGAGAGTCAATCAGATTCTGGAGGACATGCTGAGAGCCTATGCACTAGATTATGGATCTAGGTGGGACGATAATCTACCTTATGTAGAGTTCTCATACAACAACATCTACCAGACTAGTCTGAAGATGGCCCCCTTCTAAAGTGTTATATGGAAGGTGGTGCAGAACACCATTAATGTGGGATGGTATTGGAGACCGAAAACTTTTTGGTCCCGACCTTATCAAAGATTCTGAAGAGAAGGTTAAGTTGATTCGTGACTGACTCAAGATAGCCCATTCCAGGCAGAAGAGTTATGCTGATAGCAAACATAAGGAGATAACATACAAAGTGGGAGATCAAGCATATCTCCAATTGTCCCCACTTCGACGGATTAGAGGTTCGGTGTTAAAGGAAAGTTAGCACCCAGATTTATAGGCCCCTACAAAATTCTTGACGTAGAGGCAAAGTGGCATATAAACTGGAAATGCCAGAAGGATTCTCTAAAGTTCACGATGTCTTCCATGTTTCCCAGTTCAAGAAATGTCATCCAGAGATGGCTGATATTCCTTTGAGAGACACAGTGCCTCTAGAGTGCATACAACTTGACAGTGACCTGACCTATGAGGAGAAACCCGTCAGAATCCTTGAGACTGCCAACAGAGTGACACGTAGCAAGGTCATCAAGTTTTGCAAGGCTCCGTGGAGTCACCACACCGAGGAAGAAGCCACGTGGGAAAGAGAAGAAGATCTTCGTCGAGATCACCATCACCTATTTTCTAGCCAACCCGAATCTCGATGGCGAGATTCATCTTAAGGTGGGTAGGTTTGTAACATCGCAAAATTCCATTTCTGGAATGTTATGAAATATAGCTATGCATTCCATCATGCTTCATTGAATTTATTTTGGGAGTGCAATGAATGATCAAGGTTCTGATTGAATATTTGAGAGCCATTTCAATTTTCCTTGCCCAAACCTTTCAAATACCTTGCAACCCCTGGAAAATATGAAAAAATGAGAGGAGGAACATGACCCTCCAAACTAGAGATTTTGAGATATTTGAGCCAAAGAACCCATGGTTTTATTTGAAAAATATTTGCAAAAGGATTTATTCTATTTTATTCTTCTCTAAAAAATATTATTTTACAAATATTTTAGTTTGCCATGGAAAAATGTTCATCAGAGATAATCTATTTTTATGATCATTTTAGTATATAATAACCCTATATTTGGTCTTATCTCTATTTTCCTTTCTATTCTTTTCTTTCCTGTTTTTAATAAAAAAGGAAAAAGGTCTATTAATCGGAAACGTACCGAAGCCCAATGGAAACAGTACCGACCTAGGATTCCCTCTCTTTTTCCGGAATCTCTTTAAATCCGGTGCCTGTTCGCCCGCATCTCTCTTTTGTCTCTTTGACTTGCGGGATCCACCGTGCGCTCCTTCCCAACGAGCGCATTCTCCTTCCTCCTTCCTTCTTTCTTCTTTCCTTCGCCGAAGCAGATCGAACCTGAGCCAGATGTCTCTCCCCTTTCCATCCCTGAGCCCCTGACCCATCCTATAAATAGAGGCGGAGCCCCGCACCTCGTTTCCCCTCCAAAACCCGCAAGCCCATCGCCAGAACGCAGCAACACGACTTCGCCGGAGCTCTGCCTCACTCCGAGACCCCACGAGCTCGTGCCGCTCCTCTCCTTCGACCCCGAGCCCTGCTGACGCCGCCAATCAACTCCGGAGCCTCTCTGCCATCTCCTGATGCTCTCATCTTCGTCGGAGACCCTCGGGAACATCGTCGCGATCAACACAGTGAGGAGCTTCAGCGGAGTCAACGCCGGAGACGACCCAGACCCCCCTCTGAGCTCTCTTCTCTCTCTAACCCTCCGATCTGAATTGAACACTTAGGATTGGATCACTTAAATCGCTCGAACCGTTATGTTTTAACGTGTGAACATTCTTTGTTTAGCCTCGCGCGCGCACACCATCAGCCACTCAGAGCTTGCCAAGCTTCACCGTTCGCCCGTTAGGTTTAGTTAGTTTCCAGTTCAGTTTTCTGTTTAGTCACGGAACTTCTGATTTTAAAATCTTTCTAACTTTTAATCTGTTTAGTTTTTGTATTGATTCTTTATGCATCAGGTCACAAATTTGTTCAACCTACTCATAGAAATTTTGGATTTCAAATTTCAACTTTTTAAAATCAAATTCTTTCAAATAAGATCAAATCACTAAAATTTGAATAACATGAGTTTACAAAATTAATTTTGAGTGAATCTTTGTATAACTGATTTATTTTAGTTGTTTTTATCACCCTGATCAGCTCGGGAATTTTTTGAAATTTTTAAATAAGGTTGATGCTAGACATAGCCTATTAGAGGAGTAATGTGATTTTCTTTTCATATTTTTGTTTAATTTCTTTTGTTTAGTTGTTTTCTGTTTTTAATTTGGTTTTGTTCTGAGTTGTTGGTAGGAAAATATTATTTACTTTCTTTACAATATTATTTTTGATATTTTGTTGGGAGGAAAATATTATTTACTTTGTGATGTATTTCATAACATTTGCAAAAGAAATTCTTTTTCTTCTAAAATACTTTAGATGAAATATTTCTGTTATTTAAATAAAATTTCTACTTTTTTTCCTCTGAAAGATTTATTTACTATTTTCAAACTATTTTCATAGGAGAAGCCTTGTATTAAACTTTTGACAAAATTTTCCTTGCTTAGTTTTCTTTGTGAATAATTTTGTTTAATGTTTGTTATAGTTTTAGTGTTCCTTTCGCGATGCATGATTGAATTGTGGTTATGCTTATTGTGTGAATTGTTTGATTCGTTAGATTAACCAGAGTGCGAAGCTTGCTATTTAGAGTCACTTGCGTACGAAGATCGTCAACAAGGCAAGTTCACATAGATCATATTTTACCTATGTTTTCATTGCATTAGTTCAATCCTATCCACCATTGCATGCAAATTAGGTACTTGGAAATTTGGTTCTCAAGTAGTATCATGTGGTAGGCACCCCAATTACCCTTGTCACTTTGGCCCCGGGACGATATTTTATTTTTTCTATGCTTCAGTAGACGGGGTTGGTTGTGTGTCTCAAGAGTGTTGTGAGATAAGAAATTTAAGACCTACATAATGATCAAGATCTCAAGACCTGCAAGAATGATTTTCAGGACCTTGTGATGCAATACACCTCTGGGTGGATATGGATTGGATGGCACCCTGGGATATTCCAGTGGTAGCAGGTGATGCAAGGGAAGTGCTAGTATTCACGCGGAAAGGTCCACCCAAGCACAAAGGGATGGATGGATACTTCAAGACCCGAGGCTTATCTTCACAGCCACATGTCGTTATGGGCTCTGGCTTGGTTGGACAATGTGTCAACTCTGACCAGTCGGTGCTACGAGATGTAAAAGAACGACAGGAATTGGATGGGCACCGACGGCGGCTCAGAGGAACCCTTTGAAAGACCATGTTCCGGTCATCCATTCCTCAAACATTTGCAGTGCGTGGAATTCAAAGGAGGCGATCGAATCTTGTGGGGAACATGTGCAAAACTATGCAAAGTACTCAAACCTAATCGATTAGCCGTGTCCACGGTCATGGACAACTTGAGCCAAAGGAACTAAGACTATCCGGAATTCTCAACACAGTTTATGAAATGATGTGGGTATACTTGTCAATTTGGGTATGAGAATTGGTTGGCGGACCATCTCATTAATCAACCAACATTGTAGTAATAAGTTTTGCTTTGCCCTTCTTGCTGTAGGAAATACTTGCTTTACGCAAAAACATAATCTTACAGCCCCACCTTCCAAATATGCAGATAGTATAGATGATACTTTTCACCTATCTTTTGTGACTTCCCGACATATTCAATATGCTGACCTACACAGCTGCAACGTATCATGTTGGAGAGTACTTTTTTGATCAGGAGTGAGGACACGTTTCTACGCTTGGTGAGATGCCCTTGGAGTCAGATGGACTCAATTACCTTTGAAGCTTCCGCAAGATTATTGATTAGTATTATCTCAAGAGTTGGCCTTCAGCCACTTTATTGTAATAAAGGACTCGATATGAGATTCCATTTAATTAAGCAGTTGTGATTGAACTCTTGGTATATACATTGATGTACTGTGTGCGCCAACATTGATCTTGGGATGGTGCGGACATAGAGACTTGACCATTTCAGGTCAGGTCGCTACAACTAACTACCTCTTTTATAGGTAAACTAGAGGACCGACGAGGCACACATGGATTTTTCATTGAACCAGATGTGTACGAGGGACAACCATCTTTGGCGGATCAGGTGCCCCCTCATATGCATTTTTGTTGTCGAGTGGCATCTACTTCATCGAGTGGCGTCACAATTTGGTATGAGGCAAGTCACCCCACCGGCAAACACAAGCATGGGTGGATTTGAGCTCCATGAGTGAGTTCCATAACTGAAGCTCTTTTAACTAACACAAGCAAGGTTGTTCTTGTGCTTTGTTGTTTTTTGTTCTACGCAAGTATATCTGACAGAATAATTAGAGTGTGACTAAGTGGGGACAACACCATGCAAAATATGTCCAGATGTGGATGGAGAGGGAAGGTTCCTTAGAGACCGATATGCCACGATCTAACATGAGGGAATTCAAAGAAACACATCTGAAATGGTATGACAACAGAACGCGTTATAGGTTGCGTTTGAGACCAAGGTGGACCGACACAGATCTCGTTGAAGCCCTTCAAGACAGTGACGCACAAGATGAGTACGACATCATGGTGAGAAGTACACAAGGTGCACATAGAGAGTACGTGCCCATGACTGACTGATTGGTAAGTATTTTACCTTGTTTGACCTCATTTGACCTCAAATTATATCAGGAATGGTTTTGAAGTCATGCACACTTTTGACCTCGTTTTATTTTCAAACTCGTGAGCTTAAGAGAAGTATCATCGAAGGCTCGAACGCACTCATGCAGCCCGAGCCAGCACTGAGGGACACTATGAAAGTAAACAGTCGAAGTCCTTATCCTACTGTTTACTTCACAAATGTTTATCTTTCATTTAAATGTGTTCAAATGATGTCATTGCAGTGCTTCATAACACGCTGCCAGAGGATAGTCACCATGCTTGGGTGCGCAGCCCCTGCCAACATTGATGTGCATGCTCCTGGCACATCCATGCACGCAAGTGGAGCTGCCGCTTCTTCTAGCCATGCCGGTGGATCTTCTACGCATATCAATGAATCTGATGAAGAAGAGGGGGACTCTTAGGATGAGGGCCCGGAGGATATGAACATCTCGCAGATGCCGAATGCACCATCGGTTTCCCAGGCGAAAAGGGCTTCACACACTCATTCAGATGTATTTTCCTCGTATCCGTTTCAAAAAGAGGTGCCTCGTAGCTGCAAGAAAACCGTTAGCAAGGGGGGCTCAAAGAGAGGAAGAAGGTGATGCAGGTGGTTGATGGTTGTTTTGTTTGTGGCTACGTTGGGGATGTTGAGCTTTTACTATTTCGTCATGTCGAATTTGCAACTACCTGTTTAGCTTGTAGTTGATCTTCTATTTTCATGTCGAACTGTAACGTGCTATGGTCATGTTGAACTATATATTTATGTCAATTATGATGCATATTTGCTGCTTTGTACTATCAAATTTTACTATGCAAAATAATGCAAAATCTCTGCCACCTTGTTGTTGTGCACTTAGGACAGCAAAGGAGCCAACATCCACTGTCTACGACGATAGGGTACTATAGCATACCGTCGTAGGCAGGGGTGGTAGGGTCCTGGATCCCTTTAAGTGGCTAGCAAGGCCCACTCCACCCACTCCCAGCCACTCATTTGATGCCTGCTTCATCCTCCCCGAGCTATTCCCCTCTCTTGCACCTCCACCCCACCCCCCTCAAGCCCCCAAAATCCGACTTCGTTCTTTCAGATGTGAATAATATTGTGCCAACTCTATGGATTAGATAATTCATACACATTTACTTTTAGTGCATTTAGTATTAGGTTTAGTAGTCATGATAGAGGTAATGGCTTAAAATAATAATTAAGGTTGTGGTGACCTTAGCAGCCAATCCTCCAAATGTAGGATGGCACCGTTCATCTACGTTGAGGCTTCCGCTGAGGCGGCGGCGATGCGTGAACGCGAATTTATCGAAGAAACGATGAACGCATGGTCAAAGCCGTTGATGTGTTGAACGAGGATTCAAAAGCCTTTTCAAAGTATTATTTTTGTAAGAAGGTTTCGGAAAATTTTATCAAGAAAAAGGAGAGGGAGATAACCGACCTCAATAAGGCAAAAAAGGATTGTAGGCATGATCCTGCAATGCAAAATGCATTTTGTACAACAAGGGAAGAACATTCTCAGTTTAAAGTGCAAAATCATGGCCAGGTCATCGATTGGATAGTTAGGCAACCATTTTTGCCCCTACTGAAGTAGGCTTCTCGTTGGGCATGGGTGAAAGAAAGAAAGGATGTCATTCGTTGCAACCTGGGACCGTAAGACAAACCGAACGGGTGTTCATTATCATGATTCTATGTAACCTTTTGTCATTTGAACTAGAATGACATGTACCCATTTGCTTTTGTGTTGTCATTTGAACTATTATGACATGTACCTTCATAATTTCAAATCCTCAAGAACTTGGTGTTGCATTTCATATTAAGTAGAGATTTTGAATTATTTGCCGTACCCTTAAGTTCGTGGGGGAGGGCCTTTCCCTATATAGATGTGCATTTCTTCTCACTTCATCCTCTCTGTCGATCTGCCACAGCCGTCAACTAGCTCTAGATGGACCAGTTCGAGTGAGAGAGTTGGCGGCCGGAGAATAGGGAGGGGAGTGTGTTCTTCTCGGCAGAGAGGTGGATGCGCGGCGAGCCAAAGCTGAGGCCTGAGTTCGGTCGTTGTGTGGTCAAGCGCACGACATGGATGTATCGGGTAGAAGAGCAGTTGCACGGTCATGCACTGGTGGGTAGAGTGGAAGGCCACCAGCCTCCCGTGTCGCCTGCATAGGTGGTTGCTTCTTTGGAGTCACCATGCGGGCTCTCCCACGACGACGTCATGGTTGAAGTATGTTCACCTCCAGCAGATTTTCTTGTAGGGTTCCGATCGGGCAAGGACTGCACTCGATTGCTCATCTACCACTCTTGTAAACTAACAGTCGGTGGAGAGACAATCCAGTTCACTCGTTGGCATCATGGGATGGGTGACGAGGCATCGTCTCTGAAATTCTTGACTAGGTTGATCTTTGATGGGCTGCCGCAAGAAGCATGGGAAGTTGAGTTTGTTGGTAAGCTTGTTAGTAGTCTTGGTGGTGATCTAGTTAAGATGGTGAAGCCCACTAATTGTTGTTTCCTAGTTGTTGAAGCGTGGATGGGAAAACCGAACTATGTGCCCAAGTTATATGAAGTGGAGCTGCCAGAAATTCCAGCTTTTGTTTCAGGACCCTACCGCCATCCACTACGGTGGTAGGGTTCCACAGCCTACCGCAATTGCCTATGGCGGTACGACCTCGAATAATTATGGGATGGACCACACAAGATGGTGGAAGAGTCTGATGCTACGCCACACCCTATCACCGTAGATGGTGGTGGTAGGCCACCAAATCCTACCACAATACACTAGTGGAGAAACGACCTTTAGTCCCGGTTGGGAAGGGCCTTTAGTCCCGGTTCACCAACTGGGACTAATAAATACAAACTAAAGGCCCCCACCCTTTAGTCCTGGTTGGCCACGACCTGGGACTAAATCCCGGCCACGTGGCCGACAACACGTGCCGGGGGCTGGGGACCTTTAGTCCCGGTTGGTGACACCAATCGGAAATAAAGTTTAGGGGGTTAGGGGTTCAGGGTTTATTTTTTAATTTCCTTTTCATTTTGTGTTTTCCATTTAATTATTTTTCATTTCAAACATATTTTACGCTACCACATACTGTACACGTTATGCATATATAATAGAATTTCTCGTAGAACCATCATATATCATAGAACTTCTCATACGACCATGCATACACAGACATATATCTATATACAATTTGGTATATACAATTTCTCCAACAACTTGTAGATCATTACATGTAGGCATTAGGTGAAATGGTATTCTCTATCGGGAGATATGACCTGCTCAAGCAAAAATCCCGCCATTTCCTCTTGAAGTGCTCGTATGCGGTCCTTTGGTAGGAGCCTATCCCGCATCTCCCCCATATATTAAGAAGGATATCAATACAGATATATTAGTTGTGTGTAAATCCATTAGATCATGATAAAAAAATGTGAATAGTGTTTACGTACCCAACGATGTCTTGCACTTCTGTTCCTTTCGGTCATAAAGTGAATGTTCTCGCAAACGTTGTATGCACATAAATTAGTCCCCTTTTCCTGAATCATACACTTTACGAGAATAGAATTCAATCAGATAACAATCAAGCATGATAATGGTATTGAAACTAGAATTAAAGAGATACGCAGACGTTCCTAGTACTACTTAATTACCTTGGACTTTTGCCATTTCAGCTGTGGTTTCCATTCACCGGCAACCTCTTTGATGAACTTTTTCCAAACCCTACCAGGCAAAGAAAATAAATAAAGGATCTATTAATTACTTGATATCAGGAAATGAACTAAAGAGTTTGTGACGTGGCTTGATTGCGTCGGTATTTTCCGCGTAAGTATTTCCCTCAGTTATGAAACCAAGGTTTATCGAACGAGTAGGAGTACCCATAAACACTATGTAAATGGCACCTGCACATGAAGAACAAATACTTGCAACCCGATGCGTAAGAGAGGTTGTCAATCTCTCCTTGGTAAAAGATAGATTGTTTTATATAAGATTGGATAAATAGATCTTGCAAAGACACAAAATAAAATAAGTAAATAAAAAGTGCTGCAAGGTATTTTGGGTTTTTTGGAATAATAGATCTGAAAACAAAACCGAAAGAAAGATAGATCGGAAAGCAATATGATAAAAGATACACCCTGGGCCCATAGGTTTCACTAGTGGCTTCTCTCATGAGTATAGCACACGGTGGGTAAACAAATTATTGTTGGGAAATTGATAGAAGATCAAATAATCATGACGATATCCAAGGAAATGATCAATATATAGGCATCACGTCCAATATTAGTAGACCGACTCCTGCCTGCATTTACTACTATTACTCCACACATCTACCGCTATCCAGCATGCATGTAGTGTATTAAGTTCATGGAGAAATGCAGTAATGCAATAAGAACGATGACATGATGTAGACAAGATCTATTCATGTAGGAATAGACCCCATCTTGTTATCCTAAATAGCAACGATACATGCGTGCCTCGTTGCCCCTCCTGTCACTGGGAGAGGACATCGCAAGATCTAACCCATCACACAGCACCTCTTCCCATGGCAAGAAAATTCGATCTAGTCGGCCTAACTAAACCAAAGATTCGAAAAATAAATACGACGCTATAAATAATCATGCATATAATAGATCAAAGAAGACTCAAATAACATTCATAGATAGAAACTGATCATGAACTCAAAATTCATCGGATCCCAAAAAAACACCGCAAAAAGTCATTACATCAAATAGATCTCCAAGAGACCATTGTATTGAGAATCAAAAAAGCAGACGAAGCCATCTAGATACTGCCTACAAAACCATAGGTCTATGGTCGAATACTCACGCATCATTGGAGAGGCGCCCATGAAGAGGATGCACCCCTCCATGATGGTGTTAGATTGGATCTCGTGGTTTTGGAACTGGCGGCGGCTGGAATTGTTTTTTGTTAACTCCTCTAGGGTTTCTGGAATATTTGGGTATTTCTAGAGCTGAGAGGCAGTGGAGAGGTGTCCCGAGGAGGGAACAACCCACCAGGCTACGCCAAGGGCCTCTGGCGCGCCCTGGTGTCTTGTGGCCTCCCTGGCCCTCCTCTGGCCTGCTACTTCGGTCCCCCAGGTGTCTTTTGGACCAAAAAAATCTCCAAAAAGTTTCACGGTGTTTGGGCTTCGTTTGGTACTGATATTCTGCAAAGTAAAAAAACAAGCTAAAAATAGCAACTCAGGCACTATGTCAATAGGTTAGTCCCAAAAAATGATATAAAGTTGATATAAAATGATTGTAAAACATCCAAGAATGATAATATAACAACATGGAACAATCAAAAATTATCGATACGTTGGAGATGTATCAGCATCCCCAAGCTTTGTTCCTGCTCGTCCTCGAGTAGGTAAATTATAAAAATAGAATTTTTGATGTGGAATGTTGACTAACATGTTTATCACATATTGTTTTCTTTTATAGCATGGACATTTGGACTTTTAGATGTTTCAAAGCAATAGTCTAGTTTTGACTTAAAGACTTTAATACTCAAGCATTCCAACAAGCAATCATGTCTTTCAAAATATCAACACTAAAGAAAGTTATCCCTATCCCATCATGCTCAATCATTGATCCATTCATGAAACACACTCAAATATTAGCTACACCTAATGCACAAGTACGATCATAGTGCCCCCTAGTTGGTGCTTTATAAGAGAAGATGGAGACTCAAATAAAAAATAAAAAATGCACAAAGTAAATAGATAGGCCCTTCGTAGAGGGAAGTAAGGATTTGTAGAGTGCCAGAGCTCAAGGTTTAAATTGAGAGAGAAAAATATTTTGGGTCGCATGCCTTTCCTGTCAGCGAAAACAACCGAGAGCTTTCAATACCTTTCCATGCTAGATATATTATAGGCGGTTCCCAAGCAGAAAATAAAGTTTATTCCTTTTTCCAGCATTCCTTCACAATCCATGGCTAGCCATATCCACGGTTGCCTTCCCTACCAACACTTTCCAAGGAATTTATTATTTCACAACATAAAGTAAATTTGTTTTTAATTTCGGGAATGGGAATCCCTATTACCACCATACTCTCGTGCAATGACAAGTGAATAAACACTCATCTTGAGAATAACACATCTAGCATGGAAAAATATCGGTCACCCCCTTCTGCTTCATGAGCGGTACGAGCACACAAAAAGGAATTTAATTTTGAAAATTAGAGATGGCACATACAAATTTGCTTAGAAGGGCATAGAAATACCGCATATAGGTAGGTATGGTGGACTCATATGGCAAAACAGGGTTTAAGGATTTTGGATGCACAAGTAATATTTCTACCTAGTACAAGTGAAGGCTAGCAAATAGATTGAGAAGCAACACACCAAGAAACAAAAATTCTCATAAACGAGCATTAAGCATAACTAACACCGAATATGTAGTGACCCGACCCAAAACGAGTAAAACCTCTGTGTGTCAGTGCCATCCGGTGCTCAAGCCGTTCGTAACCGGGGTCACGGTTAATCGATTAGTTTAACACTCTATAGAGGTTTGTACACTTTACCCGCAAGATTCGGTCCCCCCCGTTGTGTCCTCGCACTACCTAGTGTTTGAGAACGAGACGATCGAAACATGATCTTCCAAAGCGATCTTCCAAAACTTAGGTCACCCAAGCCAGAGCCCATATTGACTTGTGGTTGCACACGTAAGCTTTTCGGCCTTGAAGTATCCACCCAACTCTTTGATCCTGGGTGGTATTCTGTCGGGAGGAATCACAGGTAGATACCAGGATTTCCCGGGCATAACCATGATAGATATCAAGCTGCCAGATGCATGTCCAATCCACCCAGAGGTATGTTCAAAACTTGAAGTCTTGATTATTAAGTAGGTCATTGAAATAATTAACTCACAACATTCCTGAATTACACAACCAACCTCGTCTAATAAAACATAGCAAAAGGAAATACAACGCTTCCCGGGGCCAAAGTGACAAGGATTTTAAAGGGGTCCTACCACATGATACTACTCAAGAACCAAGTTTCCAAGTACCTACTTTGCATGCAATGGTGGATAAGGATTCAACTAATGCAATAAAATCATAGGTAAAATATGAACAAGTGTGAACTTGCCTGGTAAGGTTGGTGAAGATAGAATCGCTCTCAGAAAATACTTGATTGAACTATTCGTCACTCTCCGATGAAAATCTATATAATCATACATGGTCCTCATAAGCAAACACTATTCACAATCAATACAATCAAGCAAAAGCAACACTACACACAAAGGGGTTGTGATGAAGGAAATACTTAAGACGAAAGTCAAAGTCAACAAACTCATCAACAACAAAGGGTAGTTTTTCCCTACCAAGAAACAATGTTTTCAATAGCAACAAAACAACAACCAAAGTAAAAACCAACAGTTGTATTTTAGTAAATAATTTTCCTTAGCAACAAAATTACTTTTGAAGAACAACTAAAGAATAAGGAAACATTACCCTAAACAATATAAGTTTTTGTATAAGAAACTTTACAACAAGAAAAACAAAACTAAAATAACATAAAACAAAATATAAAACAAATAAATAACAGAAACAATTTCTCATAAATCTTTGATTAGCAGAAAGGAGACTAAAATGAAAAGCTTTTATGGAAATACTCCTATGACTTAATCAAATTATCCATTAATTAGACCACAAACAATTTCAACTTTAATACAAATTGTTCATGGTCTAAACTAATGTTAACAAAAAATAAAACTTATAAAATAATTAATAGAAAATATTTTCCAATTAGGATTTTAACATGACATTGAAATACATTGCAAGATATAATTTAACTTGAATTGATTCCATGCAATTTAAATAATAAATATCATAAAAAATATTGGAACATAAATGATAACTATTAGGGAACAAGGTAAAACTTGTCAACTAAATACAAAAGAAAATAATTTAAAAGTAATTAAAACAAAAGAAAGAAAAATAAACCTAAAAGAAACTAAACAGGGTTTGTTTTGCTAAAGCATTATTAAAAAATTCAAAAAATTCTGAAATTCTTCAGGGTGATAGTCAATACTCATAAGAACCTGTAGAAAAAGAAAACACTCCAAAATATATTTTAAACTCAAGTTACTCAAATTTTTGTGCTTAAATCAAACCTGTTTGAATTCAAATTTGAAATTTTCAAACATGGTCAAATGTTATATCATCAGAAAATAGACAAAATTTGTGACACGATGCGAAGAGTATCAAATCAGAACTCTAAAAATCGTAGGAGCTATTGAAATTTCAAAACAGAAACTCTTTGAATATAGAAATTAAAAATAGAAAAGAAAAAATCTAAACTGACGAACACGGGGGGGAAGGTACGTGGTGCTCTCTGATTTGGCTAGGGGTGTGCGCACGTTTTCTAAACGAGTGAACATTCACTAAATAGAAGATAACAAATCGGGGTTTAAGTGATCTAATCTACACCGTTGCGCTCAGATCTAACGGTCAGAGGAGCTTCACGACGACTTACAGAGGGGTGAGGAGCTCCGGCGATGGCAATGGCGAGGCAGAGGCGACGGGGTTGTCAGGGAGGGCGCTCTGGTGGGTCACTAGCGATGGTGAAGGGACCAGGTGATTTAGACGACGACGAGGATCACAATGTTGGCCTTGGTGAAGCTCGGGGATGACGGAATCGATGGCGGCGATGCTCGAGGCGGAAGCGCTGCTCGGGTGTCGTCGGGGATGGCGTTTTGGTGGCTCAGGCAATCAAGCATGTGGTCAAGGAGATGTAGGGGAGCGAGGGGTACTATTGGTGGCGGTGGGCGCTCTCAGGGTGGACAGGAGCGAGCGAGGCGAGGCAATGGCGCGACGGCGATGCTCATACTCCAGCGAGCGATTGCGGTGAGAGGAACGGCTCGGGGTTGGCGCTTTAGGTGGGAACAAGCCACGGGAGGCGGCAGGGTACTTATAGGGGCCTCGGGGTCGACGAAAAGGAAGGGAGGAGGGAGATCACTGCGGATCGGAGTCGGCTCCGGCGAAGGAAGGAGGAGGTGAGCAGGGGAGGAAGGTGACCGCGAGTGAGGCAGGGGCGATCGGTGGGACCAGGGTGTCAGCGAGGGGAAAAGAAGGCAGGAGCGAGTGGTGACCGATCCGACCAGAATCAGATCCGGCTGTTTTTTTTGGGCCCGATACTATTCCTAACAGGCCTCGACTTTGGTTTCCTAATAAAGACAATTTTCTTATTTTGAATAGTCAGGGAAGGAAAAAGAGATTTGGAAATCAAACCAAGTCCAAATATATAAGTTTTATATATCAAAATTATCGGCAGAAAATAAGGAATTCGATTGACATTTTTCCCGGCCAAAATAGTTAATTTTATAAAAAATATTTTTGAGAGAAGACTAAATTGGTTTTATTTTCTTTTTCAAATATTTTTAAAATATCCCCCTGTCTTTTAGGGTTCATTTCTTTCAAAAAAAATGCCCCAGGTTTGGAGGGTCATGTTCCTCCTCTCGATTTTTTGAATATGATCTTGTGCATTTGAATTTGAAAAGGATTCAAATGGTAAAATTCAAACTAAAAGGGATCAAATGAAGATGAAAATATCTTTCTCCTACTCCCCACTCTCTTTTCATGAAGTTTCCTTGAGTGGCATGAAGTTTGATACTCTCTCTGATAAGAAATTTCAAATCATTTTCAAACTGAAACATTTCTGGGAAAGTCCTTCTATTACCTCTCTTTTCAAAAGTTTCAATTTTTTTACTCAAATTCAATCATTCAATGAATCGATTCTAACATTCAATATATTATTATAACATTCCAAATTTGGGATGTTACAGAATAAATGCACCATAAGTAGGATGTAATTTCATTGCATAACTATTGACTTTCATGCTTGCATAGGGAATCACAAACCTTAATACCAAAATTCTTACTAAAGCATATTTAATCCTCAACATGACTCACATATCACTATCATCATGTATCAAAACTATTAAAAGGAATCAAGCTTAATTTGACCAATGATCTTCATGAAAGTGTTTATTATATCCCTCTTGAATATCTATCACTTTGGGACTAGTTTCATATATTACCATTTCTTTTGTCATGCTCAAATAAATTGTAGTGAAGATCATGAGCATAAAAATTTCATCTCCAAAAATAATATAAGTGAAGCATGCGAGAATTTCTTCAAAATTTTACTAACTCTCAAATTAATCTAAGTGAAGCATGAGAGCATTTCTTCAAAAAATTAAAGCACACCGTGCTCAAAAAGATATAAGTGAAGCACGCTTGATTTTTTGTTATTGATGATATGACTTGCTAATAGAGCGTTCATAGTCTGATGGCCTTTTCTCCATAGCCGGTTTTGCAAGATCCACCAAGTGTTGTACGATTTTCTCAGGTATTTTCTCCTTTGGCGGCAGGGGAGGTTTTGGTTCAAAATGGGCCTTCAATTCGGAAGCCACTTGGGCATCTGTTTCCCTTTTAGTCTTATCGTAAGCTAACTTCTTTTTGACAGGAGGCTCGGGTTTCTTCTTTTGTGCTGTGTTCCCCTTTGGAGTCGGCTGACGCGACGAACATCGATTTGGTGGACTCGCGCTTGGCTCCGTCTTGGGGTGGGGTACATTCAGCTAGCGGAGATCTATATGGTGGACTCGTGCTATGCTCTGTCTTGAGGTGGGTTGTAGTCGGCTGACACGGCGGACTTGGAGGAGGAGTCGGTGGCCTTGGCACCGATTTTGGAAACACGATGCATTCCTTTCTCCATACAATGATACCACGTATGGCTTCTCCCAGTGTCTGCTCCCCTCATCCACCCCGACACGAGCATAGACATGACGTGGATGGTTGCTTCAGGTGCATTCGGTAAAGTAAAGCCATCCGCCACCGTCATTGAGATGTTCTTCATTTTCATGTGTAGCTCACAAGTTGTCATCTCTTGGATATCATCGACGAGGTAGGGAGCCAGCAGTGCATCATCGGCCGGGACCCCCGTGGAACCCATGCTACTTTTCGGCATAGATGGGATGGTACTACCAATGCTAGATATGGTTGTTCCTGCCACTGAGACGCCCTTTGTGGCTAAGTGTGTCGATATGCTCCTGATGTCGCATGAAAGCGCATTCCAACTCCGCGTTCTTTGCTTCTACCTTTTGAAGCCGGTCTACATCCTAATTCTTCTTTCTCGCATGACTTCTGTAATTGTCATTCCACTCCACAAACCCCTCAACCCAAGTCTGGAATCGTGTGGCTACCTTCTTAAGAGCACACTTCTTGACTTTCTCCCGTTGGCGATCTATGATACCCTCTGGTAGGGTGAAATGTGACATGAGCGTCTCCCAAAGCTGATTTTTGGCTCTTTCGTCGACAAAACTAGCTCCTTCTTTGACTTATTCCATTCTTGAATGGTTATCCAGATTTCGTCCCTAACAATAACTCCGCATTGACGTATAAATTTGACCGAATTCTATTTAGGAGCAATCAGTTCGCCATCTGCTCTGATTTCATCGACGTTGTACTTTATGCCATCGGACAACTTTTTGGCCGGGCCTTGTACTACCCTTGTAGAAGATTTGCTCGATCCAGAGGGCTAAAAGAAGAAAGATTCATTAATATATATATATATACAAATTAATTAATACATCTAATGATCACAAGAGGAAAAATATATATCTACCTCGTCGGACTTTGTTAACCGGAGAAAAAAATTCTTCGCCATCATTGTTTGTTTCCCCTTCGTCTCTTGGTTCTTCCTAAATTCCCTCACCGGATGGGTTAAGATATTTTGAGCCATCATCTGCTTCTTCATTATTTTTATTTCTGGAGCGTATCATGTCGAACATGAGATACTCTTGATTCTGGTCTTTGTCTCTATCGTCCATAGCTTAACTAATCCAGAACAGATATAAAGCAATTAGAATGCATTCAATAAGGAAAAATGGAGAGATGCAACCAATACAGGGCAATGCAACAATATGATCATATAATATCACTAATACATCTTCAATAATCTAAATAATGCATCATCGAATATTATCACTAATACATCTTGAATATTATTATGTAATATCACTAATACAGATCCAGTTGACATCTCGGGGCGCGGCCGGTGGACACCCAAAGACAAGAAACCATCACAGGATCATAGCTCGTGTGAGATACCTGAAAAACCTGCCAGGTATTGGAGAACCTAACGTCCAATGCAAACATGTAGCGACGGAAGTGCTGGTCCTCCTCCCTGACACGGCAACGTACCATCTCCTCGGGGGTCGCCTATCTACACACCGATAGTGGCCCACGCGACCGCCACCAAGGAAGCTCCAAGTCGACAACGAGACCCGGATTCCTCACCAAGTTGCACGCCCCGGAAGGTAGCACCTCCCAGTGCCAGCCCGGCGGAGCACAGTCCCAGATATGGCGCCTCTCAAGCAGTTTATCGCCGCCAAGTCGATGACGAAGATGCGGGACATGCATCGTCGATGTCGAGAACAAATTCTTATGAAAACCAATTCATATAAAATATTTATCATTTTATTATGCTACTCATGTTTATGAACACATCCATCTATCTAAAATTTCTATTCATCCATCATTTTAACATACATCAATATAACATATATCCATCTAACATTCATCTAGAATTTCATAAAATTGATTTCATTCATAAAAATATATTTTCAAACTGATTCCACTCATTTAAACATGAAAAAAAGATCCATCTATCTAAGCGTCTATCTAAGCGTCTAAAAAAAGATCCATCTATCTAAGCATCTATCTAAACATCCATCTATCTAAGCATCTAAAAATGAAAAAAGGAGGAACAGGGAGGAGAGGCTCACCGTCAAGATTGTCGGGGGCGTAGGGAGGTGGGGAGGATGTCGGAGACGGAGGAGCAGCGTCGGAGAAGGAGGAGGGCGCTGGAAACGGAGAGGAGCCGCGTCGGCGCAGCTCGGGCCGCAACGGTGCATGGAGGAGCGGACGTCGAGGCGGGCATGCACGGAGGAGCGCCGGCGGGCGGCAGCATGGTGGCGGTGGCACAGGCTCATGCGGCTTGGGAGCAGGGCGGCCGGACGGCGGCATCGAGGGCGCGCGTGGGCAGCTTGGCGACGTCGTGGAGCGGTAGGATGGGAAGGATTTGGGGAGGAAGGGAAGGGGTTTAAATAGGACGGGACCCTTTAGCCCCGGTTGGTGCTACCAACCGGGACTAAAGACTACCAACCGGGACTAAAGACTACCAACCGGGACTAAAGACCCTTCAGTCCTGGTCTTTAGTCCGGGTTGGTAGCACTAACCGAGACTAATGGTGTTTTTCATTTTTCTCCCTTTTTGCTTTATTTTCTTACATTCGTTTCTACTAAAAGCACATGTCATTGTCATTTCAACTCCAGATTTTTTGTGCATTCAATATGCACCATTCAAAGCCACATCCTCAAATTTCAACCATTTCTAACTTCATTCGCTATTTTTCATGCACATAATGATTTTTTTGAGCTAAATGACCCTGAAATTGAAAAGCACTACAAATTAACTCTAAAAAGTTTGAAACTTGGCATGGTGTCATCATTTCACACACACAACATGTGCTAAAAATTTGAGAGGTTACGGCAAAAACTAGATGCACTTCGTGTACAAACTGGACCAAATCCATCGAAGTATCACGGTTTCGGACGAAAACTCATGTGTTACAACGACATTTAATTTTTTAAAATTATTTCATCTCCAGACTTTTTGTTAATTCAATATGCACCATTTAGAGCCACATCCTCAAATTTCAACCTTTCGAACTTCATTTCCTAGTTTTCATGCATTTAATGATTTTCTTGCGTTAAATGACCCTAAAATTGAAAAGCAGTACAAATGAACTCTCAAAAGGTTGAAACTTGGCATGCTATCATCATTTCACACACATAGCATTTGCTAAATAGTTGAGAGGGTTATGGCAAAAACTGGATGCACTTCGTGTACAGACTGGACCATCTCCTTCGAAGTATGAGGGTTCGGACAAAAACTCATTTGTTACAAAGGCATTTCATTTTTTAAAACTTATTTTAACTCCAGACTTTTTATGAATTCAATATGCACCATTCAAATCCACATCCTCAAATTCCAACCCTTTCTAACTTCATTTGCTATTTTTCATGCATTTAATGATTTTTTGCGCTGAATGACCCTGAAAGTGAAAAGTAGTACAACTTCACTCTTAAAAGGTTGAAACTTGGTATGGTATCATCATTTCACACACATAGCATGTGATAAAAAGTTGAGAGGGTTACTGAAAAAACTGGATGCCCTTCCTGCACAAACAGGACCATCTCCTTCCAAGTATGAGGTTTTCGGACGAAAACTCATCTATCACAACGACATTTCATTTTTTAAAATTTATTTCAACTCCCGACTTTTTTTGCATTCAATATGCACCATTCAGAGCCACGTCCTCAAATTCAACCCTTTCTATCTTAAATTACTAATTTTCAAGCATTTAATGATTTTTTTGCAGTTGATGACCCCGAAATTGAAAAGTTGTACAAATGAACTCTGAAAAGGTTGAAACTTGGCATGGTATCATCATTTCACACAACTAGCTTGTGCTAAAAAGATGAGAGGGTTATCGCAAAAATTGGATGCACTTCGTGTACAAACTGGATGATCTCCATCGAAGTATAGGGGTTCGGACGAAAACTCATCTGTTACAAAAGGCATTTCATTTTTTAAAACTTATTTCAACTCCAGAATTTTTGTGAATTCAATATGCACCATTCAAAGCCACATCCTCAAATTTCAACCCTTTCTAACTTCATTTGCTATTTTTCATGCATTTAATGTTTTTTCTGCGCTGAATGACCCTGAAATTGCAAAGTAGTACAACTAAACTCTGAAAAGGTAGAAACTTAGCATGTTATCATCATTTCACACACATAGAATGTCATAAAAAGTTGAGAGGGTTATGGAAAAAACTGGATGCACTTCGTGTACAAACTGGACCATCTCCTTCGAAGTATGAGGTTTTCGGACGAAAGCTCATCTGTCACAAAGGCATTTCATTTTTTTAAACTTATTTCAAATCCACACTTTATGTACATTCAATATATACTATTCAAAGCCACATCCTCAAATTTCAACCCTTTCTAATTTGCTAGTTTGCATGCATTTAATGATTTTTTGCGCTAAGTGACCCTGAAATTGAAAAGCAATACAGATGAACTTTGAAAAGGTTGAAACTTGGCACGGTATCATAATTTCACACACATAACATGTGCTAAACAGTTGAGAGGGTTATGGCAAAAACTGGATGCACGTTGTGTACAAACTGGACCATCTCCTTTGAAGTATGAGGGTTTGGACGAAAACTCATCTGTTACGAAGGCATTTCATTGTTTTAAACTTATTTCAACTCTAGAATTTTTGCGCATTCAATATGCACCATTCAAAGCCACATCCTAAAATTTCAACCCTTTCTAACTTCATTTGCTATTTTTCATGCATTTAATGAATTTTTTTGCCCTGAATGACCCTAAATTTGAAAAGAAGTACAACTAAACTCTTAAAAGGTTGAAACTTTGTAGGGTATGATCATTTCACACACATAGCATGTGATAAAAAATTGAGAGGGTTATGGAAAAAACTGGATGCACTTCGCGTACAAACTGGACCATCTCCTTCGAAGTATGAGGGTTTCGGACGAAAACTCATCTATCACAACGACATTTCATTTTTTTAACTTATTTAAACTCCAGACTTGTTTTGCATTCAATATGCACCATTTAGGGCCACATCCTCAAATTTCAACCCATTCTAACTTAATTTGCTAGTTTTCATGCATTTAATGATTTTTTTTGTGCTAGATGACCCTGAAATTGAAAAGCAGTACAAATGAACTCTAAAAAGGTTGAAACTTGACATGGTTCATCATTTCACACACATAGAATGTGCTAAAGAGTTGAGAGGGTTATGGAAAAAACTGGATGCACTTCGTGTACAAACTGGACCATCTCCATCGAAGTATGAAGGTTCGGATGAAAACTCATCTGTTACAAAGGCATTTCATTTTATTAAACATATTCCAACTCCGGTATTTTTGTGCATTCAATATGCACCATTGAAAGCCACATCCTCAAATTTCAACCCTTTCTAACTTCATTTGCTATTTTTCATGCATTTAATGATTTTTTTGCGCTGAATGACCCTAAAACTAAAAAGTTTTACAACTGAACTCCGAAAAGGTGGAAACTTGTCATGATATCATCATATCACACACATAGGATGTCATAAAAAGTTGAGAGGGTTACGGAAAAAACTGGATGCACTTCGTGTACAAACAGGACCATCTCCTCCGAAGTTAGGGGGTTTCGGACGGAAACTCGTCTGTTACAAAGGCATTTCATTTTTTAAACTTATTCCAAATCCACAATTTTTGTGCATTCAATATGAAGCATTCAAAGCAACATCCTAAAATATCAACCCTTTCCAACTTCATTTGCTAGTTTGCATGCATTTAATATTTTTTTGCGTTGGGTGACCCTGAAATTGAAAAGAAGTACAAATGAACTCTGAAAAGGTTTAAACTTGTCATGCTATCATCATTTCACACACATAGCATGTGCTAAACAGTTGATAGGGTTACGGCAAAAATTGGATGCACTACATGTACAAACTGTCCTATCTTGGCTACTTACTAGAGAAGAAAGTGATGACGGTGAAGCCGATCACATCCTAGAGACAGATCTTGAGGTATAAAACTTTTTCTTCGCGTGTATCCATTGCTTATTGCGTCGTAACCATGGAAAATCTTCATCATTTAACAAGATGCTTGGGTCAGTCTTCATTGTGAATGGAGGAATTTCATTAAACTTTTCATAATCTTTTGACTTGTTTGTCTTGTCCTCCACTCCCACGATGTTTCTTTTCCCTGTTAGAACTATGAGGCACTTTGGCTCATCGTATGATGTATCCTCTTGCTTATATTTTCTTTTTCTCGGTTTGGTAGACATGTCCTTCACATAGAAAACCTGCGCCACATCATTGGTTAGGACGAATGGTTCGTTTGTGTACTCAAGATTGTTGCGACCCACTATTGTCATTTTGTACTGTGGGTCTACCATTACCCTGCCTCCTGTAAGATTGACCCATTTGCACCGGAACAAAGGGACCTTAAAATCACGTCCATGGTCAAGTTCCCTTATCTCTTCTATGTAACTATAATATGTGTCCTCTTCCCTGTTGGTGTTTGCTGCATCATCAAAGCGGACACCACTCTTTTGGTTGGTGCTCCTTTTATCTTGGACGATCGTGTAAAATGTATTCCCATTTATCTCGTACCCT
Organism: Hordeum marinum; assembly: GCA_022496015.1. NCBI lineage: Eukaryota > Viridiplantae > Streptophyta > Magnoliopsida > Poales > Poaceae > Hordeum > Hordeum marinum. The sequence continues at coordinate 28,084,521 of CM039673.1, read as the reverse complement.
TTGAAAGTCCATATAGTCAAAGATAGTGTCCTCGCCAACAAGTACAGCTCATCTTCAACAATGTTGTCATTCATGAGATATGTTTGCAACCAACCGCCAAAAGACGCAGTGAGTGTACGTTTAATCCAGGGGTCAGACTGCTCCGGGTTCTTGGAGCCTATAATATCCATGTGTTTCTCGACATACGGGGTCACTAAGGTAGTACTTTGTTGAACTGTGTAGTGTGCTTGCGCCCAAGAATGCCTGTCCCTGCATATTATTTATTTTGGTCCTAGCGTGCCTTTTCCATGCAGTCTCCCCTCATGCCGCAATTGAGGAACACCAATAGTATTAAGGTCAGGAATAAAGTCAAAACAAAACTCAATAACCTCTTTTGTTTTTGGCCCTTGGAGATGCTTCCTTCTGTCCTAGCATGGTTACGAACATATTTCTTTAAGACTACCATGAACCTCTCAAAGGGGAACATATTGTGTAGAAACACAGGACCAAGTGGAGAGGGAGAAGAGTTCACCGGTAGCATGACGGCGCCCCGGTGATGGTGGTGGAGAAATTCCGGCAGGGCTTCGTCTAAGCACTGCAGAAAACCGATCTAGAGGAGAAACTATGCACTAGAGGAACGGGTAGCACGTGGCTAAAATCTGGTGCCAAAAAACCCTAAAACCTCTAGTATATATAAGAGGAAGAGAGGAGGAGGCTTGGCCCTCAAAGGACCAGAAATTGGGTCGGCCAAATCAAGTGGGAGAGGTGGAATCCAACTCCAATCCTAGTAGGACTAGGATTCACCCTATTTTTTGCCTTTTTCCACCTTTTTCTCTTTGGGTTTTTATTCCCAGCCTCATGGGACTTGTGTGTGATTTCCACCAGCCAAATAAGGGCTGGTATTTACTCTCCCACAGCCCATGTAGCCTCTTGGGTCGAAATACCCCTCCCGATGGTCTCCCAGTACACTACCGCCACTCCCAGTACATTACCGATTAGCCCGAAACATTTCCGGCGACCAAAATGGGACATCCTATATATGAATCTTTACCTCCGGAAAATTCTGGAGCTCCTTGTGACATCCTAGATCTCATCCGGGACTCTGAACAACCTTCGGTCACCACCATACATAACTCTATACTACCGAAACGTCACCAAACCTTGAGTGTGCAGACCCTGCTGGTTCGAGAACTATGTAGACATGACCGAGACACCTCTACGGTTAATAACCAATGGCGGGACTTGGATGTCCACATTGGTTCCTACATATTATACGAAGATCTTTATCGATCGAACCTCTATGTAAAGGAATCAGTTAATCTCGTATGATGTTCCCTTTGTTCTTCGGTTTGTTACTTGCCCGAGATTCGATCGTCGGTATTTCCATACCTAGTTCAACCTCGTTACCAGCAAGCCTCTTTACTCGTTCCGTAATACAAGATCCCGTGACTAACACTTAGTCACATTTCTTGCAAGGCTTATTGTGATGTTGTATTACCGAGTGGGCCCTGAGACACCTCTCTGTCACACGGAGTAACAAATCCTAGTCTTGATCCATGCCAATTCAACAGACACCCTCGGAGATACCTGTAGAGCACCTTTATAGTCACCCAGTTAGGTTGCGACGTTTGATACACACAAGGCACTCCAACGATGTCCGTGAGTTGCATGATCTCATGGTCATAGGAACATATACTTGACATGCAGAAAACAGTAGCAATAAACTGACACGATCATATGCTACATTTGTAGTTTGGGTCTTGCCCATCACATCATTCTCCTAATGATGTGACCCCGTTATCAAATGACATCGCATGTCCATGGCTAGGAAACCTTAACCATCTTTGATCAACGAGCTAGTCTATTAGAGGCATACTAGGGACATGGTTTTGTCTATGTATCCACACATGCATCTAAGTATCCGATCAATACAATTTATAGCATGGATAATAAACGCTTATCATGAACAAGGAAATATGATAATAACTAATTCATTATTCCCTCTAGGACATATTTCCAACAGTCTCCCACTTGCACAAGAGTCAATAATCTAGTTCACATCACCATGTGATTCGCATTGTTATGAATCTAACACCCAATGAGTTCTGGGGCTCGATCATGCTTTGCATGTGAGAGAGGTCTTATAGTCAACGGGTCTGCGACATTCAGATCTGTGTGTACTTTGCAAATTTCTATGTCAAACCGTAAACATTGCTACCACACTCCACTTGGTACTATTCCAAATGGCTGCTCCACTATACGTATCCAGATTGCTACTACGAGTCATCCGGATTGGTGTTAAAGCTTGCATCGACGTAACTCTTTACGACGAACTCTTTATCACCTCCATAATCGAGAAATATCTCCTTAGTCTTTTAGTTACTCAGGATAATCTTGACCGCTATCCAATGCTCCATTCCAAGATCACTTTGAAACCTTCTGGCCATACTTATGGCAAGGCTGACATCGGGTCTTGTGCACAACATTGCATACATGATAGAGCCTATGGCTGAAGCATAGGGGATGACACTCATCTTTTCTCTATCTTCTGCAGTCACTGGGCATTGAGTCTTACTCAACTTTATATGTCACAAATCAGGCGAGAACTCTTTCTCTGACTGATCCATTTTGAACTCTTTCAAAATCTTGTCAAGGTATGTGCTCATTGAAAGTCTCATCAAGTATCTTGATATATCTCTACAGATCTTGATGCTCAACAATTACGTAGCTTTATCCAGGTCTTACTTTGAAAAACTCTCTTCAAACAACCGTTTATGCTCTCCAGAATTTCTACATCATTTCCGAATAGCAATATGTCATCGACATATACTTATCAGAAACTCTATAGTGCTCCCACTCACTTTATTGCAAATACAAGTTTCTCGTAAACTTTGTATAAACTTTGATCACCTCATCAAAGTGTATATTCCAACTCTGAGATGCTTGTTTCAGTTCATAGAAGAATCACTGAAGCTCGCACATCTTTTAGCATCCTTAGGACTGACAAAACCTTCTGGTTGTATCTCACAAAACCTTTCATTAAGGAAGGAAATGACTTTTGGCATCCATCTGCCAGATTTCATAATTGAAAAATGCAGCAACTGCTAACATAATTCCAACAGACTTCAGCATCGCTACGAGTGAGAAAGTCTCATCGCAGTCAACTCTTTGAACTTGACGTAAACTACTTTGCAACAAGTCAATCTTTACAAATGGTAACATTTACCATCAGCGTCTGTCTTCATTTTAAAGATCCATTTGTACTTAACGCCCTGCCGTCCAACGAGCAAGTCCACCAAAGTCTATACTTAGTTTTCATACATGGATCCTTTCTCGGATTTCAAGGCCTCTAACCATTTGTTGGTTTCCGGGCCCATCATCGCTTCTCCATAGTTCGTAGGTTCATCGTTGTCCAACAACATGACCTCCAACACAGGGTTATCGTACCGGTCAGTAGCAGTACACATCCTTGTCGACCTACGAAGTTTGATAGTAACTTGATCCGAAGCTTCATGATCATCATCATTAACTTCCTCTTCAACAGATGTAGTCTTCATAGAAACATCTTTCTGCGTTGCGCCACTTTCTGGTTGAAGTGAAGGTTCAATAACCTCATCAAGTTCTATTTTCCTTGTAGGTCGATAGTAACTTGATCCGAAGCTATATGATCATCATCATTAACTTCCTCTTCAACTGACGTAGGCTTTACAGAAACATATTTCTGTGCTGCGCTACTTTCTGGTTGAAGCAGAGGTTCAATAACCTCATCAAGTTCTATCCTCCTCCCACTCAATTCTTTCAAGAGAAACCCTTTCTCGAGAAAGGACCCAGTTTTAGCAACAAACATTTTATGCTTGGATCTGAGATAGAAGGTTCACCCAACTGTTCTTAGGGTATTCTATGAAGATGCAATTGTTCGCTTTTGGTTCGAGCTCATTAGGTGAAAACATTTTCCACACACGCATCGTAGCCCCAAGCATTAAGAAATGATAGCTTAGGTTTCTATCAAACCAAAATTCACACGATGTCATCTCAACGGATTTAGATGGTGCCCTATTTAAAGTGAATTTAGTTGTCTCTAATTCATAACCCCAAAATTATAGTAACAAAACGATAAGAGACATCACAGCATGCACCATATCCAATAGAGCACGACTATGATGTTCGGACACACCATCACACTATGGTGTTCCAGGTGGCGTGAGTTGTGAAAACAATTCTCATATTGTCTAAAGTTGTATGCCAAACTCGTAATTCAGATATTCACCTCCACGATCAAATCGCAAACATTTTTATCTTCTTGTCATGATGATCTTAAAACTTCACTCTAAATTTGCTTCAACCTTTCAAACAATTCAGACTTGTGTTTCATCAAGTAAATATACACTATATCTACTCAAATCATAAGTGAAGGTAAGAATATAACGATATTCACCGCACGCTACAAGACTCATTGGATTGCATACATCAACATGTATCATTTCCAATAAATCACTTGCCCGCTTCATCAAAACAGAAAACGGGGTCCTTAGTCATCTTGACCAAGAGGCATGGTTCGCATGTCTCAACCGATTCAAAATCGAATGAGTCCAAAGATCCATCAACATGGAGTTTCTTCATGCGCTTTATACCAATATGTCATTTAGCGGCAGTGCCACAAGCATGTGGTACTATCATTATTAACTTTGTATCTTTTTGGCATTAATGTTATGAACATGTGTATTACTACGCTCAAGTTTCAACAAACCATTCTTACTGGGTGCATGACCATTGAAGGTAATATTCATGTAAATAGAATAACCATTATTCTCTAATTTAAATGAATAACCGTGTTGCAATGAACATGATCTAATCACGTTCATGCTCAACGCAAAAACACCAAATAACATTTATTTAGGTTCGTCACTAATCTCGAAGGTAGAGAGAGCATGCGTTGTTGATCACATCAACCTTGGAAATATTTCCAACACACATCGTCACCTCACACTTAGCCAGTTCTCCGTTTATTTCGTAGCTTTTATTTCGAGTTACTAACATTTAGCAATCGAACCGGTATCCAATACCCAGGTGCTACTAGGAGTACAAGCAAGGTACACATCAATAACCCGTATATCAAATATAATTCTGTCGACGTTGCCAGCCTTCTTATCTACCAAGTATCTAGGGTTGTTCCGCTTCAGTGACCACTCTCCTAATAATCGAAGCACTTAGTCTCAAGTTTGGGTTAGACTTTGTGTTGCTTTACTGGAGATGCAACTGACTTGCTATCCATGAAGTTTCCCCCCTTGCTCTTGCCCTTCTTGAAACTAGTGGTTTTGACTAACCATCAACACTTGACGCTCCTTCTCGATTTCTACCTTCGCGGTGTCAAACATCGCGAACAGCTCAGGGATCATTATTTCTATCCCTAGCATTCTATAGTTCATCACCAAGTTCTAGTAGCTTAGTGACAGTGACTTGGAGAACTATATCAATCACAATCTTATCTGGAAGATCAACTCCCACTCGATTCAAGTGATTGTAGCACCCAGACAATCTGAGCACATGCTCAATTATTGAGCTATTCTCGTTCATCTTGTAGGCAAAGAATCTTGTCGGAGATCTCATACCTCGCAACACGGGCACGAGCCTGAGATCCTAATTTCAGCTCTTAGAACATCTCATATGTTCCGTGACGTTCAAAAATGTTTCGAAGCCTCAATTCTAAACCGTAATGCATGACGCACTAAACTATCAAGTAGTCATCAACACGTACCTGTCAAATGTTCACAACATCTACAGACGACGCTAGAGGGGTTGGTGCACCCAGCGGTGCATTAAGGACATAAGCCTTCTGTGCAGCAACGAGGACAATCCTCAGATCATGGATCCAATCCGCAATCATGCTACCAGCATCTTTCAACTCTATTTCTCTAGGAACATATAAAAATTCAAGGGAGCTACAACGCGAGCAAGTAATCTACAACATAATTTGCAAAGACACTACTGACTATGTTCATGATAATGAGTTCAATTAATCATATTACTTAAGAACTCCCACTCAAATTGACATCCCTCCAGTCATCCGAGTGATACATGATCCAAATTCACCAACTCAAGTCCGATCATCATGTGAGTTGAGGTGATTACAATGGTGAACATCATCATGTTGATCATATCTACTATATGACTCATGTTCGACCTGTCGGTCTCTTGTGTTCTGAGGCCATGTCTATACATGCTAGGCTCGTCAAGTTTAACCCGAGTGTTCTGCGCGTGCAACACTGGCTTGCACCCGTTGTATGTGAACGTAGAGTCTATCACACCCGATCATCACGTGGTGTCTCAACACGACGAACTTTCGCAATGGTGCACACTCGGGGAGAACACAATTTTATCTTGAAATTTAAGTGAGGGATCACCTTATAATGCTACCGTCGTACTAAGCATAACAAGGTGCATAAAAGGATTAACATCACATGCAATTCATAAGTGACATGATATGGCCATGAACTTGTGCTTTAGATCTCCATCTTGAAAGCACCGGCATGATCTTCATCGTCACCGGCACGACACCATGATCTCCATCATCTTTGATCTCCATCAACGTGTCGCCATCGAGGTTGTCACGCCCTGGATGCTTCTACTACTATTGCTACCGTTTAGCGATAAAGTAAAGCATTACATAGCGCTTAATGATTAACACGCAGGTCATACAATAATTAAAGACAATCCTATGGCTCCTGCCGGTTGCCGTACTCATCGACATGCAAGTCATGAAATTCTATACATCACATGATCATCTCATACATCACATATATCACATCATGTAATTGGCCATATCACATCACAACATACCCTGCAAAAACAAGTTAGACGTCCTCTAATTGTTGTTGCATGTTTTACGTGGCTGCTTCGGGTATCTAGCAAGAACAATTCTCATCTACGCAAAAACCACAACGGTGATACAGTAGTTGCTCTTCAACCTTCTCAAGGACCGCCTTTGTCAAATCCGATCCAACTAAAGTGAGAGAAACTGGCACCCGCAAGCCATCTATGCAACAAGTTGCGGTCGAGGGAACCGATCTCTCATAAGCGTACGAGTAATGTTGGTCCGGGCCGCTTTATCTCACAATACCGCTGAACCAAAATCCGACAAAGGGAGGAAGCAATCTAAGCATCAACGCCCACAAACTCTTTGTGTTCTACTCGAGATCTCATCTACACATAGACCTAGCTCATGATGCCACTGTTGGGGAACGTTGCATGGGAAACAAAAAATTTCCTACGCACACGCAAGATCTATCCATGGTGATGAGCATCTACGAGAGGGAGAGTGGATCTACATACCCTTGTAGATCGCTAAGCGGGAAGCATTAAGAAACGCGGTTGGTGTAGTCGAACATCTTTGCGATCCAAATCGCCGAGCGTCCCGCGATCACATCACGATCCATCCCGCGATCCCATCACGATCCGTCCCGCGAACTCATCACGATCTGTCCCGCGATCTCATCACGATCCGTCCCGCGATCGCATCACGATCCGCCCCGTGAACTCATCACGAACCGTCTCGCGATCTTGCTCACGGTCCTTCCGATCTAGCGCCGAACAGACATCACCTCCGCATTCAGCACACGTGCATCTTGATGACGATCTCCACCGTCTTGATCCAGAAAGAGTAAGTGGAGAGGGAGAAGAGTTCACCGGCAGCGTGACGGCGCCCCGGTGATGGTGGTGGAGCAATTCCGGCAGGGCTTTGCCTAAGCACTGCAGAAAACCAATCTAGAGGAGAAACTATGCACTAGAGGAACGGGTAGCACGTGGCTAAAATCTGGTGCCAAAAAACCCTAAAACCTCTAGTATATATAAGAGGAAGAGAGGAGGAGGCTTGGCCCTCAAAGGACCAGAAATTGGGTCGGCCAAATCAAGTGGGAGAGGTGGAATCCACCTCCAATCCTAGTAGGACTAGGATTCACACTATTTTTTGCCTTTTTCCACCTTTTTCTCTTTGGGTTTTTATTCCCAGCCTCATGGGACTTGTGTGGGATTTCCACCAGCCCACTAAGGGCTGGTATTTACTCTCCCACAGCCCATGTAGCCTCTTGGGTCGAAATACCCCTCCCGATGGTCTCCCGGTACACTACCGGCACTCCCGGTACATTATAGATTAGCCCCTCCTATATATGAATCTTTACCTCCGGACCATTCTGGAGCTCCTCGTGACGTCCGGGATCTCATCCGGGACTCCGAACAACCTTCGGTCACCACCATACATAACTCTATACTACCGAAACGTCACCAAACCTTAAGTGTGCAGACCCTGCGGGTTCGAGAACTATGTAGACATGACCGAGACACCTCTACGGTCAATAACCAATGGCGGGATTTGGATGTCCACACTGGTTCCTACATATTCTACGAAGATCTTTATCGGTCGAACCTCTCTGGCAAGGATTCAGTTAATCCCGTATGATGTTCCCTTTGTTCTTCGGTATGTTACTTGCCCGAGATTCGATCGTCGGTATTTCCATACCTAGTTCAACCTCGTTACCGGCAAGTCTCTTTACACGTTCTGTAATACAAGATCCCGTGACTAACACTTAGTCACATTGCTTGCAAGGCTTATTGTGATGTTGTATTACCGAGTGGGCCCTGAGATACCTCTCCCTCACACGGAGTAACAAATCCCAGTCTTGATGCATGCCAATTGAACAGACACCCTCGGAGATACTTGTAGAGCACCTTTATAGTCACCCAGTTATGTTGCGACGTTTGATACACACAAGGCACTCCTCCGATGTCCGTGAGTTGCATGATCTCATGGTCATAGGAACATATACTTGACATGCAGAAAACAGTAGCAATAAACTGACACGATCATATGCTACATTTGTAGTTTGTGTCTTGTCCATCACATCATTCTCCTAATGATGTGCCCCGTTATCAAATGACATCTCATGTCCATGGCTAGGAAACCTTAACCATCTTTGACCAACGAGCTAGTCTATTAGAGGCATACTAGGGACATGGTTTTGTCTATGTATCCACACATGCATCTAAGTATCCGATCAATACAATTTATAGCATGGATAATAAACGCTTATCATGAACAAGGAAATATGATAATAACTAATTTATTATTGCCTTCAAATGGTCATACACCCAATGTGATTGATAGAGTTCTTCGAGTCACTGCAACCAAGCTACTAAAGCTTCGTGATGAACTATAACATGCTAGGGATGGAGATGATCCCTGAGCTATTCGCGATGTTTGACACCGCGAAGGTAGAAATCAAGAAGGAGCTTCAAGTGTTGAAGGTTAGTGAACCCACTAGTTTCGAGAAGGGCAAGGACAAGAAGGGAAACTTCATGAATGGCAAGCCAGTTGCCGCTTCAGTGAATAACCCAAGGTTGAACCCAAACCCGAGACTAAGTGCTTCTATAATAAGGGGAACGGTCACTGGTAGCGCAACTGGCCCAGATATTTGGCAGATAAGAAGGCTGGCAACATCAACGGAAGTATATTTGATATACGTGTTATTGATGTGTACCTTACAAGTACTCCTAGTAGCATCGGGGTATTAGATACTGGTTCAGTTGCTAATGTTAGTAACTCGAAATAAACCTACGGAATAAACGGAGACTAGCTAAAGGGTGAGGTGACGATGTCTGTTGGAAGTGTTTCCAAGGTTGATGTGATCATCGCACGCTCCCTCTACCATTTGGATTAGTGTTGAACCTAAATAAATGTTATTTGGTGTTTGCGTTGAGCATGAACATGATTAGATCGTGTTTATTGCAATATGGTTATTCATTTAAGTCGGAGAATAATGGTTTTTTTTACATGAATAATACCTTCAAATGGTCATACACCCAATCTCAATTGTAGTGATACACATGTTCATAATATTTATGCCAAAAGATACAAGTTAATAATGATAGTACCACATACTTGTGGCACTGCCGCTAAGGTCATATTGGTGTAAAGCGCATGAAGAAACTCCATGTTGATGGATCTTTGGACTGACTTGATTTCGAATCGCTTGAGACATGCAAACCATGCCTCATGGGCAAGATGACTAAGACCCCGTTTTCCGGTTTGATGGAGCGGGCAAGTGACTTATTGGAAATGATACATGTTGATGTATGCGGGCGGTAAATATCGTTATTTTCTTACCTTCACTAATGATGTGAGTAGATATAGGTATATTTACTTAATGAAACACAAGTCTGAAACGTTTGAAAAGTTCAAGAAATTTCAGAGTGAAGTTGAAGATCATCATGACAAGAAGATAAAATGTCTACGATATGATCGTGGAGGTGAATATCTGAGTTGCGATTTTGGTATGAAACTTAAGACAATGTGGAAATTGTTTCACAACTCACGCCGCCTGGAACACCATAGTACGTACGTCGTAGCCATGCTCTATTGGATATAGTACGTACTATGATGACTCTTGCAGAGTTGTCACTATAATTTTGGTGGTTATGCATTAGAGACAACTACATTCACTTTAATATAGGGCACCATCTAAAGTCCGTTGAGATGACACCGTATGAATTATGGTTTGGCAGAAACCTAAGCTGTCATTTCTTAGAGTTTGGGAATGCAATGCTTATGTGAAAAGACTTCAACCTAATAAGCTCGAACCCAAAGAGAACAAATCATCTTCATAGGATACCCTAAGGAAACAGTTGGGTATACCTTCTATCTCAGATTCAAGGGCAAAGTGTTTGTTGCCAAAAATGGGTCCTTTCTCAAGAAAGAGTTTCTCTCGAAAGAATTGAGTGGGAGGAAAAGTAGAACTTGATGAGGTTATTGAACCGTCACTTCAGTTGGATGGTAGCATGACACAGAAAGATGTTTTTGTAGTGCCTACACCAAATGAAGAGGAAGTTAATGATGCTGATCATGACACTTTGGATCAAGTTACTACCGAGCCTCGTAGGTCAACAAGGAATCGTACCGCCCCTGAGTGGTATGGCAATCCTACCTTGGAGGTCATGTTGTTAGAAAACAGTGAACCTACGTTCTATGAAGAACCGATGATGGGCCCGGATTCCAACAAATGGCTAGGAGCCATGAAATCCGAGATAGGATCCATGTATGAAAACCGAGTTGGAGAAAGGAAAACATCGTGCTTCCACAATGGACGCCGCGTCAGCAGACTCAGCTGGACGAGGCCCCTTAACACACTCATCATAGTCCAGCTCTATCTCCGCTACCTCAGCCACCTCCGGCCCTATAGGACACTTCGCTGCCTCAACTATCTCAGCCGCGTCCGTAAACTCCGCAGGAGGATGCCCAACAAAATCCTCCGCCGCCTCGGCCGTCTCTGCCGTGTTAACAGACTTCGAGAGAGGAGGGCCCTCAGCAGAATCCACCGCGTCAGCTAACTCCGCCTCCTCTGTCGCCTCAGCGGCAGTGGAAGAGACCCGCCATCGCTCCGGCTGCTAGTAGCGCAACAGCAAAGAAACCAAGAGCAGGTAGCGTCAAGAAGGCACGTGCCAAGTTACCATACAACATGAGTCGTGAGTAATTTAACGAGTCTATGGCTGCCGATGTGAAACGCCATCTTGCACCCAAACGTCCAGTTCCAACGGATAAAATAGATCTGGTAAAAGCAAGGCGCTGTCTGAAAAACCTTACGAAACCACCGCCGTGTCCGCCACTATCAAACTATGACCGCTCTATTGTAAAGTCATATAGAAATCCAGAACAGCGGTTGGCAAGTACTAGAAGTAGTGCAAAGGGGAAAACAATTCCCCAGCAGGGCGAATAAAAAGACCAATCATGCCCCCCCTGAAGGTGTTTGCCGATATCGCTAATTATCCGGAGGTAGCGGCCGCTGCTCTTGGTTTCACTCTTCATGATTACTTAGGCGATGAGGTACAGTTCGAAATGGCAGAGGTGGTGTCCTTTAGATTCGAGCATGGGAAGCCTCTCGTCAAACCTGAGGAGCTCCCGCGTCTACCAACGATAATGCGAAGATTGCATGACTGGTACTTGGAAGCCTCAAAGCAAGGGGCCGACTATATCATTGTGGGGGTTAGAGATGAGCATTACTTCAACAGAGACGAGGAGATTTTTGTTCAATTTGAAGAATTATTTCAGTTATACAATCAAGATGCCATAAACAAATCTGTCATCGGTTGCTTTTGTTTGTAAGTATCATTTCTTTAATTAAGTCTGTAGCTCCGCTCGTTCATTGCATGTATAATTATCCTCACTATATATATTATGTAGAAAGAAGATCCTCGAATGCAAAAGAGGACAAATAATCTAGGACATTGGGTTCATTAACCCAAATACAGTTCATGAAGGTATGGTAAAATGGAACACCAAGGATATTAGAGAAGATCTTGCTAAGGACGTTAATTGAATAATAAACCAAAAGGGAAGTACTTTTTCCTTACAACACCACGTGAGTGTTATACTGTCTTGTACACATCATTCTGTTTCGATTACTCGATGTTAAGTGTAATTAATGAGATATGCTTGTGCAGGTTCCACTTTATTCTGCTAGTCATTCAGCTTGACGCAGGAAAAGTACTTGTCATGGACTCGTTACATAAAGACATGGTGTTCTGGGCAAACCTGAGTGAAATGCTCCAGAGGTAATTTCAATCATTATCGCACTATATCGGCAACTTTCGTTCATTTCCTGATATCAAGTAATTAATAACTCCTTTATTCATTTTCTTTGCCACGCAGGGTTTGGAAAAAGTTCACCAAGCAGGCTAGGGGTGAATGAAAAGAGGAGCTGCGATTTGGACAACTCAATGTAAGTATTACTAGCTAGATTCGTGCATCTCTTTGATTCTATTTATCATGCTTGATTATTATTTTGATTGAACTCTATTCTTGTAAAGTGCTCGATGCAGAA